>ONZH01031070.1:0-20385 GCA_900303285.1 Rhinella marina
CCCTGGCTCCTATGGAGGGCAGCATTCATCCCTACACGTGGCCCTGGCTCCTATGGAGGGCAGCATCATCCCTACACGGCCCTGGCTCCTATGGAGGGCAGCATCATCCTACACGTGCTGCTCCTATGGAGGGCGGAATCGTGTCTACGTGTGGCATTGCTTCCCATGGAGGGCAGCATCATCCCTACAACGTGGCCCTGGCTCCTATGGAGGGCAGCATCATCCCTACACGTGGCCCTGGCTCCTATGGAGGGCGGAATCGTGTCTACGTGTGGCATTTGCTCCCATGGAGGGCAGCATCATCCCTGCACGTGGCCCTGGCTCCTATGGAGGGCAGCATCATCCCCTACACGTGGCCCTGGCTCCTATGGAGGGCAGCATCATTTCCTACACGTGGCCCTGGCTCCTATGGAGGGCGGAATCGTGTCTATGTGTGGCATTTGCTCCCATGGAGGGCAGCATCATCCCTACATGTTGCCCTGGCTCCAGGGGAGGGCAGTATGTTCTCTACACGTGCCCTGGTCCTATGGAGGCAGCATCATCCCTACATGTTGCCCTGGCTCCAGGGGAGGGCAGTATGTTCTCTACATGTGGCCCTGGCTCCTATGGAGGGCAGCATCATCCCTACATGTGGCCCTGGCTCCTATGGAGGGCAGCATCATCCCTACATGTGGCCCTGGCTCCCAGGAGCGGTTACATAACTGTACTACTCTATCACTAACAAGACATGTAGTCAGGCACAAGGCTGCTGAAAGCCGCCACTAGAGGGAGCCGTGTATGTATCAATAGTGCTTCCATTGACTTCAAGGTAAGTCCTGGACCAAGCAATTAGTGAGCGCCCCCTGGTGGTGGCTGTGTGGACACTGCAAGAAGGGGCACTCTACTGGCAGGCGATACGAGGGTGCACTCTGCTGGTACTACAGCCCCGTGGCAAGTGGCTCAGATGATTGTGAGTGACGTGGAGGCGTCTGGATCTACTGTACGCAGCTACATCTGCAGACATGAGGACCACAGGCGCCACCTAATGGTGTCACAGCGTACAGACCGGTGACCACTGGAGGATAACAAAGCAGTAGGTCGCCCAGGATTCCAATCAGGTTTAGCGCCCCCTCCTGTCCATATCTAGTCCTGCAGCTCATCCGTTCCATTATTAGATGGACGAAGCCTCCAGCCAATCAGCAAACGTCTACCATGCGCCACGTCGGACGTTCCGCCCCAAAGAAAAAACTGTCACGCTCCATGTGACTTAGGGTGAGGGCTACATCTGGCGGCGGCGCAGAAATCACGACGCAGTAACATTTCAGTTTTAGTTAGTTGTTTTTTTTTATTAAGTGTCAAATTGTTACAATAAAAAAACAAGTTAAAAATAAATTCACATAACAGTCACGACCCGGGATTAACCCCTCCCAACCCGGTCCCCGCGAGGGCAGAACCACAGACAAGAAGGCACAAACCATCCGCAAAGCCCCGCCCCCGGTACACGTCTGAGGCAGGGTAGAGAATAACGGAATAGGCCACCAAAACCGCACGTGGACAGCGCAAGTCAGCTGTGAAAGGGTTAAATATCCATGTTACCTCATGTCTTTTACATCACACCTTATGCTCCAGTCACATCCAGAGCTGCATTCAAAATTCTGCTGGCTTCCCGTTTGCTCTCAGGCCGATGCATTATCAGCCAGCTGTTGTGAAACTACAACACCCAGCATGCTCCATTTACCTCTATGGGAGTTCCGAGAGCAGCTGTGCACGTGTGCCTGCTGGGAGTTGTAGTTTGACAGCTGGAGTAATCATATAAAACACTACATCTCCCATAAACCGATGCAACCACTAATGAAGCGGAGCTGCTGGAGGGTGTCAGCAGAATTACGAGTGCAGCTCTGAAGATGGAAGGTCATGAAGATGGAATGTAACGGCAGAATTGTGGATGTGCCTGGAGGACTGAAGATGTATCTCAAGATGTCATTGGATCATAAGACATGAGCGCAGCTCTGGCTGTGACTGGAGGATCATAAGGAGAGGTATCCTTTGTTCCCACACTCCTGCTAGCTTAGGAACAACTGTCAGGGGCCCGATGGACATCAGAATGGGGGCCAACAGGAAGCAGAATTAGATTTATCCCCTGTAATCAAAGACGCAGTAAAAAAAAAAAAAAAAAATTACAAAAATCGGAAAATCCAGAAGTTAGTTATTAGCAAAAAAAAAAAAAGTGCGCAATACGAGAGGGCGAGTCAGAGCGGGGGAGGGGGTCACACGTATTTACATGGAGGAACGGTCCCCTTGTGCGTAGATAAAAGACACCAAAAAACAAAAGAGTGCGTCCATGTCACATGACCGCGTCCAAGTATAGAATGGAGACGCCCTAATTCATTACAGCGACCTCAGCGGCTCCTTAAAGAAGAACTCTCTCACCTGTTAGAAAAGTACATGATGTAATCTTCTTATCAGAGACTGTATCTATGAGTTATCCCCTCTCTTCTTATTGTAGCTGGGTCATGTGACCAACTCCCTGACCTCCAACTGACCCAGGACAGGAAGCCAGTTACTGCTCTATTCATTCCTATGAGACTCAGAGTGAGGCTGCCATAGGAATACATAGAGAAATAGACTTCCTGTCCACACATAAGATGCTGTGATCTGGTGATTGCTGGTCACATGACACAGATGAGAAGTATCAGGGAGATATAACTCACAAATACAGACACTGGTAAGAAAATGACATTCACTACAGATTTACATCATGTACATTTCCAGCAGGACAGAGAATACAATTTTTTTGCGGGAGTTCTTCTTTAACAGAAGTGTGAATGCAGCTCTGAGTGCGATTGAAATGCAAGACATAACAGAATTGTAAATGCAGCCTCGGCTGTGAATGGAGTGTGACATAGCAGAGCAATAAACTGATGGACGCAGCTCTGGCTGTGCATGGGAGACATGGTAGATGAGAAGAATTGTGAGTGCAGCTCCAGATGTTACAGGAGTATAAAAGATCACCATGAAATGAGGTAAAAACTAAATCGTGAATGCAGCTTTGGATAGAACATGTTCAAACAGTGGAATAGAGACTGCAGCTCTGGGTGTGACTGGAGTGCAAGGTATGACAGAACAGTACAGATGTGAGAACTGTGAGTGCAGCTCTGGAGGGGACTATAGTATAAGGCATTATTTGAGCCAGAGAGGAAGCGCTTTCTGTTCAACCAAAGACATCCAGCAGGTACACGCAGCACACTGGAAGCTCCAGGGCTCCCGATCCAGCCCAGTCCAACCTTCAACCAATGAAACAAAAACCAACCGCCTGTGTAAAGTGCAAAAAGAAAAACATTCAAAATGCAGAGAATAAGAGCAAAAAGTGGAGAAAGCGTGTGAGACGCATGTGCGCCCACCTCCGTCTGCAGCTATATGTCCGTTGTATCTGGGGATGCTCAGGAGCATTGGTCCGCTAATGTTCTAACATCAGATGACTACTAGGACTCAAGGAGGATGGGGGTGCGAGTGGCCTTGACAAGTGGATCATTATTGCGCTGGAAGGTTCTACAAGGTGCCATCCTCAGGAGGTCCTTGAGGAGGAGGCTGCAGGAATGGTCGATGCAGGGAGTCCATCAGAGTTCAGTGCAGGTAACGGGGGTCAGGCCATGGATCAGTAGGGTGGGGCCCAGCCCCTCCGTTAGGATGTCAAGTTCTTCCAGGTAATGTTCATGAAGAGCGGGGTCTGCAGGAGGCCGGGGGAGGTAGAGGAACCGCACAGCGGACTCCATGCCACCTTCCTCCAGCACCACTTGGTTGGCCGCCTTCAGATACTCTCTAGAGATGGGTTCACGAGTTAGGCCTGGATGTTCTTGGCCTTGGCCCCACAGCACTGCCACTCTATCCCAGTCCACCACTCGGATGGCGGCTCGGATGCGCAACTTGATGAGCAACTCTCGGAACTTGACTTCTGCCGCTAACAAGCCGCTACTGCCACCGTTACCGCCACCTAATGACTCCACACAGAGAAAGAACCGCAGCTGGTACCGGCGCCAGGAGGCAGCCATGTTTAGAATGCATGCCATCTGCAGCAAAAATAAACTACAGACATCTACATAGGCAGAAGCCTGGGGCCGGAGGAGGTCCAGGGGCCACACGTCAATGTACAAGGCAGCATTGGAGCTGGAGGTCCCCGGCCTCACAAGTGAGGGGAAACCCCGCGCTAACACAATGTTCTTATGCATCTTCAGGGCATCACAGATTATGGCTACATATTCCTTAGGTTCCAAATGACGAGGACTCTCCGGACTACGGACGGGGGGGAAGTGAGCCTGCAAGGACGTAGCATCTACGCCAAAGGGGTCATCATTTGGAGAGAGACCGGGGGTAAAGGCCGAGTCCTGCAGAAAGTAATCTTCTGGGGTAGCGTTATCGTAGAACCCAAGTACCAAGGTGTTCGGCTTCATCCCTCCTGGAAGGGAAGAGATACAACCATTAGGATAGTGCCGTATCTGGTGGGTGAGGTCAGAGGTTACACCCTCCATGTTGATGTGATAGGTCCAGTGTACATACCAAGCCCTGTGATGCGCAGAAGCTGCTGCGTCCCATGTCGTACTGATGGACTTAAGGTCAAATCTACAAAAGCTTTAACGTTTAATTTATCCACTAGACTGAGCCAGAAGCTGTAATGTGCCTCCACCGGATCAGACGGCAGAGTATCTGAGGAGGAAAGATCAGGAACCAGTCATATCAGAAGACCCCAAGTATTAGACCGCCCAATGGATCAGACCGCCCAATGGATCAGAGGTACATCACGGAGAAAACAAGAATTGCCCCAACTCACCTAGATCTCCAGTTTCGACATGACCCATAATGTATAGACCTCCTTTCTTCAGATCATTGATGAACTTGATGAGTTGGCAGGAAGTCCGCGGGTTGGACACCATGAGGAGAATCTGCGGCCTCCAGAACTTCACGTGCTCCTTTCGTACATCCAAAAGCAACAGATATTTTCTGACCTGAGAAGAAGGACACTGAACAACTGTGTGCAAGAATAAAAAAGTACGTGACCACTGCCTCTACCTCCATATTATCATCATTTATCATGGTGTGCTCCACCTGCTTCATTCCTCCACACCACTATCGTTCTTCATGGTGGACCTCGTCCTGTCTCATTAATCTACCTCATCAACAACATTCTTCATTGTGGACCTCTTCATGTCTCTTATCTACCTCATCGCTATCATTCTTCATGGTGGACCTCCTCCTTTCTCATTAATCTACCTCATCAACAACATTATTCATGGTGGACCTCCTTGTGCCTCAATAATCATACTCATTACTATCATTCTTCATGGTGGACCTCCTCCTGTCCCATCAACTCATCAATATCATTCTTTATCATGGACCTCCTCATGTCTCATCACTAGCATTCTTCATGGTCAGCTTCTTTGGGTTATTCCTCAATTTCATTACTAGCACTCTTCATGTCTCTAATCTACCTCATCACTAGCACTCTTCATGGTGGACCTCTTCATGTCTCTGATCTACCCCATCGCTATCATTCTTCATGGTGAACTTCTTGTGTCTCATTATCTACCCCTGCCATCCTCATTCTCACTCATGTCAATTTCATCACTAGCACTCTTCATCGTAGACCTCTTCAAGTCTCTGATCTATCTCATTGCTATCACTATTCATGGTGGACCTCTTCATGTCTCATCACTACCATTCTTCATGGTGGGCTCCCTCGTGTCTCATTCATCATTTCATCACTAGCACTCTTCATGGTCTCTCTTCTCTCATCTTCTCATGTCCTCATCACTGCCATTCCTCATTGTGGACCTGCTGATGTCTCATCACTAGCATCTTCATGTGGGCTCCCTCATGTCTCATTCATCAATTTCATCACTAGCACTCTTCATCGTAGACCTCTTCAAGTCTCTGATCTATCTCATTGCTATCACTATTCATGGTGGACCTCTTCATGTCTCATCACTACCATTCTTCATGGTGGGCTCCCTCGTGTCTCATTCATCAATTTCATCACTAGCACTCTTCATGGTGGACCTGCTCATGTCTCATTATTCTACCTCATTGATATCACTCTTCATGGTGGATCACTTTGCATCTGATCAATATACCTCATTATGGTTATCCTTCATGGTGGACCTCCATATGTCTTAGATATCTCCACTTTCACTTTATGGCAAGTCTCATTCTGCCAGATCTCACCTGATGGAATATAAGTGCCTGGCTGATGTATCCCCAACTGCTGCTGCTGCTCCTGAAATGAATAAATCCTAACAACAGGAGAAGTAGGACAATGCTGCCAGAAGCGTAGGCTGGGTTAATGAGAAACATCATCACCAGGCAGCTCAAGATGCCCAGGAGACAGGTATGCCAGGAGAAGAGGCGGAACGTGGGCCTATGGAAAATGACCAAAAAAACATCACAACATGAAGCATGAAAACTATAAAACCAAAAGAAGCAGCAAATTAGACACGCTCACCGGAAGTTTGGAGCAGACGCCCATTCAAGAGCCAAACAGGCAAGGTCTATAGCCGCATATGCCATGAGGTAGAAAACAGTCACAATCCCAGCAATGGTGTTCAGCTTACCGGCCAGCAGTACCAGCTGGGAAGAGAAATCAGGATCATCAAAGAGACTACACCTTCTGGTGGACCTCACCGAGATGTAGGGATGCAAAAAGATATCCATAGAAAAGATCTAACCTGCACGAGGGCCCAGGTATACACTACCGCTCCCCAGGGGTTGCCTCCTTTGGACACAAGCTTTGCAGGAGCAAGGAGAATTCCTGAGAAGGACACGTGGTTAGATGGACCGGAGGCCACAGGTTGACAAATGAAGAATCAGAAGAAGCCATACTGGCACTAAGAAATCTCACCAAATAAGTCATCCTTGGCAAGTGCATGCAAGATGCGAGATGCTCCAATTAGAGTGCTCATGGAGGCAGACAGGGAGGTGGCGTAGACTCCAATCAGGACAAATGGAGGCCAGAAATTAATTGGCCGGAAGAATCCATAATCTTCTCTCAATAATGTCCTAAAAAGAGGGAGAGATCAGAAAGAATGTCAAGGTTAGAACTCCAGAACCATGTCCAGCAGTGGTGCCACCATATCAGAGTCCAACCCTAAATCCTATGTCTGATGACCCAGTCTCTCAAGAGTCAAATCTTGTTGAATTTACGTGCATAAAAAACACAGGGGGCCCCACAAGTCGGGAACAATGAACACGCACTACCTTCTCGCCAATCACAATCACACACCTGTCGCAGGTCAATGCTGTAAGGATGAAGAGGATCAAATAGACAAAGAACGTGATAACCACGGCTATGATGGTCCCAATTGGAATGGCGCGGCTCGGCTGCTTCAGCTCCCCTGCAAAAACAAAACAGAATTGTGGAGAACTTGGTCTCAACAACGAGAGCCTGACCCTACTTTCCTGCTCCGATTGGCGCCCGGTATTCAGATGCACCAATAAATGTAGCCTACACCCTCCTGACCCTCACATACACTTGGTCTTCTTGATACCAAAATAATACAATTTGCTTCTTTGTCCCAACGTTAGTGGAGGTCACCATTTTGTGAGAATGAATCGTGGGGAAGGTTTTCAAGTCAAAGGGGCAATTTAGTGGAAAGAAAGCCACCAAATCCTTAGACTAGGAGCTGACCAAATCAACTCAATATGACCAAGCAATAGACATTGTAAACTTCATGACCATAGATGTCCAAAGACTCTTGTTGACGAAGGCCAAGGTGGATCTTATCAGTGGATCCCCACTCTTTCTCTCTTGATAGGGCCGATACAACGATGATGACAATTCACAGCACTAAACCCCTACATCCTAGTACAGAGAGACTCAAGAAATGATGACTGGTGGAAGATTAAGGGGTCTTACCAGACATATTACATCCAGCCATGATTCCAGTGCATCCATTAAACATGACAGCAAAGACCGTGGCGAAATTCATGAGGTTTCCAGTGGTGTAATCCAAGGTGTAGTCCGCTAATGAGAAATATTAGACATATGTGAGCTAGGTACAACCAGTTAGTGGATGTGGCTGGACAAAGACAAGATGGCAGCTGGACAACTCAACTGCCCACCCAAACCATCATGTTTATCTCAACACAGTTACATTGGTAAAAAGAAGGTTTAGTCGTAAACTGAGATGATGAAATTTCCATCGGCTGCCCCATCTACCGGGGTATAGACCGGGTGGGGTTTCTAGTAATTGCATACAGACCATAATGTGAGCCTGATGGTTGTGGGATACTCTCCCCCGACCTTTACGGCAAGACTACGAGCTTGACAACAGTTGGTGTTTGATGAGAATTTAGTGACCGGTTTTAATGGAACATTCTCAATATTTACATTTTTTTTCTTAAAAATCCTATTAAAGTGGCTGTCCACAAGTAGAAAAAAATGTTAAATGTCAGACAGATACATAATAAAATTTATAATCACCTTACCGTTCCCCCATCAGACCTGTTCTGACGCTTCCCTGGCTGGTGTCTACTTTCTGGTCTCTCATCACACACAGGGAATGATCAATCTGCCAATTATCAGCCACAATGGTGACTGCCCTCAATCAGCGATTGGCTGAGACTCTCGTGAGACACAGGAAATGATCATTCAACCAATCATCGGACACAGGGATCATCCACCTAGATCAGTGATTGGCTGAGACTCTCGTGAGACACAGGAAATGATCATTCAACCAATCATCGGACACAGGGGTCATCCACCTAGATCAGTGATTGGCTGAGACTCTCGTGAGACACAGGAAATGATCATTCAACCAATCATCGGACACAGGGGTCATCCACCTAGATCAGTGATTGGCTGAGACTCTCGTGAGACACAGGAAATGATCATTCAGCCAATCATCGGACACAGGGGTCATCCACCTAGATCAGTGATTGGCTGAGACTCTCGTGAGACACAGGAAATGATCATTCAGCCAATCATCGGACACAGGGGTCATCCACCTAGATCAGTGATTGGCTGAGACTCTCGTGAGACACAGGAAATGATCATTCAACCAATCATCGGACACAGGGGTCATCCACCTAGATCAGTGATTGGCTGAGACTCTCGTGAGACACAGGAAATGATCATTCAACCAATTATTGGCCACGGCGGTGATCCGCCTCAATCAGTGATTGGCTGAGACTCTCGTGACAAACCGGAAACAATCATCCCACCAATCATTGGCCACAGTGGTCATCCACCTAGATCAGTGATTGGCTGAGTCTTTTGTAGCAAATAGGTAATGATCGCTCAACCAATCAGCGGCCACAGCGGTGATCCACCTCAATCAGTGATTGGCCGAGTCTTTTGTAGCAAATAGCTCAACCAATCATCAGCCACAGCAGTGACCTGCCTCAGTCAGTGATTGGCTGAGAGGTTGTCTTGATATATTCAGCCCTTTTACTACTTTAATGGGCTACTCATTCCAATGGAGTCCTTCAAAGGCCCAGTTATCTTTTGAGTCACCAAAAAGGAGGCTGTAATTTCTCACCTTGTAAATTGTTATGCAGTGTGGTACTATTGATTCCGGTGTACTCTCCGATCAGAGTTACATTCCCCCCATGGCGAATAGTGATTTGCCGTGGCCCAACAGCTAAAAAACTCAGCAAGATAGAGAAGAGGACCAAGGTAACCAAAATAAAGATGAAGAAAGCCGCTTGGGAATAGATGGAAGCTCCAACCAGACAGACGGATAGACAGAGCAGCAGCACCAGGCTAGCATAAAGAAAGCTGTATCCATAACCCTGGGGCAGGGATCGTAGAGAATTGGTGGGATCAGACGAGTCTAAAGGAACATGAGAGAGGATTGGTTATGGCGTTACAGACAAGAGCAATATGATGGCAGACAATGGGTTAGAAGTCGGAATCAATCATAGAACTGACCTTTTCCAAAGATATCCAGAACCCCCTCCACCAGACCGAGAACATAAACTCCACATGCACACACGTTGGCCAAGTAGAACATGAGCCCAATGCTGCCACCAAACTCTGGGCCAAGGGTCCTCGAGATCATAACTGCTGAAGTCAAGGAAATAGATCAACTTACCATCCACTTTTCCTCCATGGCTGGAGCAGGACTCTAGCCTCATGGGTTTTGGCAACTGTTACCTCAAGTCCATCAAGGTCCCTGTATCATATGTTCAGTGGACTAATAAGAAGGATTGACTAGGTAGTTGGTAATCCGAGAACTCTATGTCTGTCTGTAGCCACTTGTTAGGACATTCCCAAAATATACAAGGTCCCCATAGAGGTTTGGGCATTTTCCTCATCATTTTTAGCAGTAGTGGGGAATCAGCTATCTACTCAACTGTGATGTTACCTATGGACATGTATCAGGACTGGATAGTAAATTATATTACGTTGTATGTACTGGAACGCAACGAGTAAAGGATACAGTAGGCTCCACCTCCTTGGACTGCCCCGTTAGTACAAATGGCACATACGCTGAGCACCGTCAACCAGATGATGGCATAGGCTACAAAGAGCATTAGTAGAGACTGAAGAAGACCGGCATGGCCCACCACGAAACCTGAGAAGCAGAGACAAGAAGATGAGATGGTGGAGATAACGTGGACCAAAAAAAGACCATGTGGCTGGCCTGGGATACTGTCTGTATGATATGACTGTACATCGGTACCAGGAACCATCAGTGGGTGAAATTTCAGGATGACCCTAAAATGCCCTCTAACCTTGACAGGAGAACTTAATGTGACCTTCTCTAACCTTCTGAAGGCACATGTCCAACTGTTCAATGTTTCAGGACTCTTTCCACAACTTGCTGTTCTCTAACAAGGACTTTAATAGCAAAACTCACACCAAGAGTTTGATCCATGAATCATCCAATAAATTTCCTGATTCAATTAGAATCAGTATTAAACAGTCCTCCTCATCATGCTGCTCACATTCTGACATCATGAGACCAAGACGACACCTGACAATTGATGAACAGTACCTCGCC
This sequence comes from Rhinella marina, assembly GCA_900303285.1. Classification (NCBI taxonomy): domain Eukaryota; kingdom Metazoa; phylum Chordata; class Amphibia; order Anura; family Bufonidae; genus Rhinella; species Rhinella marina. The sequence continues at coordinate 10,974 of ONZH01031070.1, forward strand.
ATTGTGAGGCTTCAAGCAGGATGTTCTCAGATAATAGTGGCTCCTGAGCTTAGAGAGTCACAGAGTCATCAGCAGGTTGTATCAGAGATACAGAGACGGGAAGATTCACAGAAAGTGGACGTCCTGTGACCACATCCCCCACTGATCACCGCTTCATTGTGAACAATGCCCTGTGGAACCGGATGATGAATGCCACACAACTCCAGGAACATGTAAGGGAGGTGAGAGGCACCAAGTGTCACATCAGACCATTGTAACCCGAATCAGCCTGTATGATACGAGTGTACATCTATCCGGGATTAGCCTGTATGATACGATTGTACATCTATCCCGGGAGTCAGCCTGTATGATACCAGTCTACATCTATCCAGGATCAACCTGTATGATACGAGTGTACATCTATCCGAGATTAGCCTGTATGATACGATTGTACATCTATCCCGAGATCAGCCTGTATGATACGATTGTACATCTATCCCGAGATCAGCCTGTATGATACGATTGTACATCTATCCCAGGAGTCAGCCTGTATGATACCAGTCTACATCTATCCGGGATCAACCTGTATGATACGAGTGTACATCTATCTGAGAATAGCCTGTATGATACGATTGTACATCTATCCTGGGATCAGCCTGTATGATACGAGTGTACATCTATCCCGAGATCAGCCTGTATGATACCAGTGTACATCTATCCCGGGATCAGTTTGTATGATACGAGTGTACATCTATCCCAGGATCAGCCTGTATGATACGAGTGTACATCTATCCCGGGATCAGCCTGTATGATACGAGTGTACATCTATCCCAGGATCAGCCTGTATGATACGAGTGTATATCTATCCCGGGATCAGCCTGTATGATACGAGTGTACATCTATCCCAGGATCAGCCTGTATGATACCAGTTTACATCTATCCCGGGATCAGCCTGTATGATACGACTGTACATCTATCCTGGGATCAGCCTGTATGATACGAGTGTACATCTATCCCAGGATCAGCCTGTATGATACCAGTTTACATCTATCCCAGGATCAGCCTGTATGATACGAGTATACATCTATCCCAGGATCAGCCTGTATGATACAAGTGTACATCTATCCCAGGATCAGCCTGTATGATACAAGTGTACATCTATCCCGGGATCAGCCTGTATGATACGACTGTCTCTCAGTCCCCAGATCAGTCTGTCTGTTTGATATGACTGTCCATCAGTCCTGGCCTCTGTCTGCCTGTACATCTGCCCGGGAACCATCAATCCTGTCACATAATTTAGGTTTATTGCCAGAAAAGCAAAAATTATTTTCATCTATCCCGGGATCAGCCTGTATGATACAAGTGTACATCTATCCCAGGATCAGCCTGTATGATACCAGTGTACATCTATCCCGGGATCATCCTGTGTGATACCAGTGTACATCTATCCCGCGATCAGCCTGTATGATACGAGTGTACATCTATCCCGGGATCAGCCTGTATGATACGAGTGTACATCTATCCCAGGATCAGCCTGTATGATACGAGTGTACATCTATCCCGGGATCAGCCTGTATGATACGAGTGTACATCTATCCCAGGATCAGCCTGTATGATACGAGTGTATATCTATCCCGGGATCAGCCTGTATGATACGAGTGTACATCTATCCAGGATCAGCCTGTATGATACCAGTTTACATCTATCCCGGATCAGCCTGTATGATACCAGTGTACATCTATCCCAGGATCAGCCTGTATGATACGAGTGTACATCTATCCCAGGATCAGCCTGTATGATACAAGTGTACATCTATCCCGGGATCAGCCTGTATGATACGACTGTCTCTCAGTCCCCAGATCAGTCTGTCTGTTTGATATGACTGTCCATCAGTCCTGGCCTCTGTCTGCCTGTACATCTGCCCGGGAACCATCAATCCTGTCACATAATTTAGGTTTATTGCCAGAAAAGCAAAAATTATTTTCATCTATCCCGGGATCAGCCTGTATGATACAAGTGTACATCTATCCCGGGATTAGCCTGTATGATACGAGTGTACATCTATCCCGGGATCAGCCTGTATGATACCAGTGTACATCTATCCCGGAATCAGCTTGTATGATACGAGTGAACATCTATCCCGGGATCAGCCTGTATGATACGAGTGTACAACTATCCTGGGATCAGCCTGTATGATACGAGTGTACATCTATCCCACGATCAGCCTGTATGATACGAGTGTACATCTATCCCGGGATCAGCCTGTATGATACGAGTGTACATCTATCCCAGGATCAGCCTGTATGATACGAGTGTACATCTATCCCGGGATCAGCCTGTATGATACGAGTGTACATCTATCCCGGGATCAGCCTGTATGATACGAGTGTACATCTATCCCAGGATCACCCTATATGATACCAGTTTACATCTATCCCGGGATCAGTCTGTATGACACAAGTGTACATCTATCCCAGGATCAGCCTGTATGATACGAGTGTACATCTATCCCGGGATCAGCCTGTATGATACGAGTGTACATCTATCGCAGAATCAGCCTGTATGATACGAGTGTACATCTATCCCGAGATCAGCCTATATGATACAAGTGTACATCTATCCCGAGATCAGCCTGTATGATATGACTGTACATCTATCCCCGGATCAGTCTGTATGATATGAGTATACATCTATCCTGGGATCAACCTGTATGATATGAGTGTACATCTATCCCAGGATCACCCTATATGATACCAGTTTACATCTATCCCGGGATCAGCCTGTATGATACAAGTGTACATCTATCCCAGAATCAGCCTGTATGATACGAGTGTACATCTATCCTGAGATCAGCCTATATGATAAAAGTGTACAACTATCCCGGGATCAGCCTGTATGATATGACTGTACATCTATCCCGGGATCAGCCTGTATGATATGAGTATACATCTATCCCGGGATCAGCCTGTATGATATGAGTGTACATCTATCCCGAGATCACCCTATATGATACCAGTTTACATCTATCCCAGGATCACCCTATATGATACCAGTTTACATCTATCCCGGGATCAGCCTGTATGATACAAGTGTACATCTATCCCGGGATCAGCCTGTATGATATGAGTGTACATCTATCCCGGGATCAGCCTGTATGATATGAGTGTACATCTATCCCGAGATGAGCCTGTATGATACCAGTGTACATCTATCCCGAGATGAGCCTATATGATACAAGTGTACATCTATCCTGGGATCAGCATGTATTATACAAGTGTACATCTATCCCGAGATGAGCCTGTATGATACGACTGTACATCTATCCCGGGATCAGCCTGTATGATATAAGTGTACATCTATTCCAGGATCAGCCTGTATGATAACAGTGTACATCTATTCCAGGACCAGCCTGTATGATACGACTGTCTCTCAGTCCCCAGATCAGTCTGTCTGTTTGATATGACTGTCCATCAGTCCTGGCCTCTGTCTGCCTGTACATCTGCCCGGGAACCATCAATCCTGTTACATAATTTAGGTTTATTGCCAATAAAGCAAAAATTATTTTCGTCTATCCCCGAATCAGCCTGTATGATACAAGTGTACATCTATCCCGGGATCAGCCTGTATGATACGAGTGTACATCTATCCCGGGATAAGCCCGTATGATACGAGAGCACATCTATCCCGGGATCAGCCTGTATGATACGAGTGCACATCTATCCAGGGATCAGCCTGTATGATACCAGTGTACATCTATCCAGGGATCAGCCTGTAAGATACGAGTGCACAACTATCCCGGGATCAGCCTGTATGATACGAGTGCACATCTATCCCGGGATCAACCTGTATGATACGAGTGCACATCTATCCCGGGATCAGCCTGTATGATACGAGTGCACATCTATCCCGGGATCAACCTGTATGATACGACTGTACATCTATCCCGGGATCAGCCTGTATGATACCAGTGTACATCTATTCCAGGATCAGCCTGTATGATATGAGTGTACATCTATCCCGAGATCAGCCTGTACGATACGACTGTACATCTATCCCGGGATCAGCCTGTATGATACCAGTGTACATCTATTCCGGGATCAGCCTGTATGATACGACTGTACATCTATTCCGGGATCAGCCTGTATGATACGACTGTACATCTATTCCGGGATCAGCCTGTATGATACGACTGTACATCTATTCCGGGATCAGCCTGTATGATATGAGTGTACATCTATCCCGAGATCAGCCTGTACGATACGACTGTACATCTATCCCGGGATCAGCCTGTATGATACCAGTGTACATCTATTCCGGGATCAGCCTGTATGATACGACTGTACATCTATCCCGGGATCAGCCTGTATGATACGACTGTACATCTATCCCGGGATCAGCCTGTATGATACCAGTGTACATCTATTCCGGGATCAGCCTGTATGATACGACTGTACATCTATCCCGAGATCAGCCTGTATGATACGAGTGTACATCTATCCCGAGATCAGCCTATATGATATGACTGTACATCTATCCCAGGATCAGCCTGTATGATACGAGTGTACAACTATCCTGGGATCACCCTGTATGATACGAGTGTACATCTATCCCAGGATCAACCTGTATGATACGAGTGTACATCTATCCCGGGATCAACCTGTATGATATGAGTGTACATCTATCCCGAGATCACCCTGTATGATACGACTGTACATCTACCCCGGGATCAGCCTGTATGATACGACTGTACATCTACCCCGGGATCAGCCTGTATGATACGAGTGTACATCTATCCCGAGATCAGCCTGTACGATACGACTGTCTCTCAGTCCTCAGATCAGTCTGTCTGTTTGATATGATTGTCCATCAGTCCTGGCCTCTGTCTGCCTGTATGTTTGTCAGGGAACCATCAATCCTGTCACATAATTTAGGTTTATTTAAATCAAAAATTATTTTGTTTTAACAGAACTTTGAATGTGAAAAAAGGTTTTGCTGCAGCCGTCATCCTCGAGGACAAGCGTGACAAACTGGATGCATGTGCGCAGGAGGACACAGGCGTCCATTGTGTACAGCCCCCGGGGTGTAGACCAGGAGGACGTGACAGCAGACAGTAAAGTATGAGGGGACGATGCAGCGTGTCACACGCCTTTTACACTACATGCTGACGGCCATTATTAAGCCACGCCCACTCACCTATTCTCATGAAGACCACAATACTGAACATGGAGAGGACGGTCGGGACAACAACACCGAAGAATGTGGAGAGCTTGCGGGGAGCTGGGCCGGTGCCCACCGTGGTCGGCTCCCCATCACACAGGGTGGAGGCCGTCTGTCCAAGGGCCCCATCTGACACACTGAAGAGGCGGTAGTGGAGGAGGGGAGAGCTTTCTGATGTCATCACTGCGGGGACACCGAGAGCCAATCATTAATGAGGAGAGCAAAAAACATACTCAGCGCTGTACACCTCCTATACATCACATATACCCAGCACTGTACACCTCCTATACGTCACATATACCCGGCGCTGTACACCTCCTATACGTCACATATACCCAGCGCTGTACACCTCCTATACGTCACATATACCCGGCGCTGTACACCTCCTATACGTCACATATACCAGCGCTGTACACCTCCTATACATCACATATACCCAGCGCTGTACACCTCCTATACATCACATATACCCAGCGCTGTACACCTCCCATATACGTCACATATACCCGGCGCTGTACACCTCCTATACGTCACATATACCCAGCGCTGTACACCTCCTATACATCACATATACCCAGCGCTGTACACCTCCTATACATCACATATACCCAGCGCTGTACACCTCCATACATCACATATACCCAGCGCTGTACACCTCCCATACATCACATATACCCAGCGCTGTACACCTCCTATACGTCACATATACCCAGCGCTGTACACCTCCTATACGTCACATATACCCAGCGCTGTACACCTCCTATACATCACATATACCCAGCGCTGTACACCTCCTATACATCACATATACCCAGCGCTGTACACCTCCTATACATCACATATACCCAGCGCTGTACACCTCCCATACATCACATATACCCAGCGCTGTACACCTCCCATACATCACATATACCCAGCGCTGTACACCTCCTATACATCACATATACCCAGCACTGTACACCTCCTATACATCACATATACCCAGCACTGTACACCTCCTATACATCACATATACCCAGCACTGTACACCTCCTATACATCACATATACCCAGCACTGTACACCTCCTATACATCACATATACCCAGCGCTGTTACACCTCCTATACATCACATATACCCAGCACTGTACACCTCCTATACATCACATATACCCAGCACTGTACACCTCCTATACATCACATATACCCAGCACTGTACACCTCCTATACATCACATATACCCAGCGCTGTACTCCTCCTATACATCACATATACCCAGCACTGTACACCTCCTATACATCACATATACCCAGCACTGTACACCTCCTATACATCACATATACCCGGCGCTGTACACCTCCCATACGTCACATATACCCAGCACTGTACACCTCCTATACATCACATATACCCAGCACTGTACACCTCCTATACATCACATATACCCAGCACTGTACACCTCCTATACATCACATATACCCAGCACTGTACACCTCCTATACATCACATATACCCAGCCCTGTACACCTCCTATACATCACATATACCCGGCACTGTACACCTCCTATACATCACATATACCCGGCGCTGTACACCTCCCATACGTCACATATACCCAGCGCTGTACACCTCCTATACATCACATATACCCAGCGCTGTACACCTCCCATACATCACATATACCCGGCGCTGTACACCTCCCATACGTCACATATACCCAGCGCTGTACACCTCCTATACATCACATATACCCAGCACTGTACACCTCCCATACATCACATATACCCAGCGCTGTACACCTCCCATACATCACATATACCCAGCGCTGTACACCTCCCATACATCACATATACCCAGCGCTGTACACCTCCCATACATCACATATACCCGGCGCTGTACACCTCCATACATCACATATACCCGGCGCTGTACACCTCCCATACATCACATATACCCGGCGCTGTACACCTCCCATACATCACATATACCCAGCACTGTACACCTCCTATACATCAATATACCCGGCGCTGTACACCTCCCATACATCACATATACCCGGCGCTGTACACCTCCCATACATCACATATACCCAGCGCTGTACTCCTCCTATACATCACATATACCCAGCGCTGTACTCCTCCCATACATCACATATACCCAGCGCTGTACACCTCCCATACATCACATATACCCAGCCGCTGTACACCTCCCATACATCACATATACCCAGCGCTGTACACCTCCCATACATCACATATACCCAGCGCTGTACACCTCCCATACATCACATATACCCAGCGCTGTACACCTCCCATACATCACATATACCCAGCGCTGTACACCTCCCATACATCACATATACCCAGCGCTGTACACCTCCTAATACATCACATATACCCAGCGCTGTACACCTCCTATACATCACATATACCCGGCGCTGTACACCTCCTATACATCACATATACCCAGCACTGTACACCTCCCATACATCACATTATACCCGCGCTGTACACCTCCCATACATCACATATATCCAGCGCTGTACACCTCCTATACATCACATATACCAGCACTGTACACCTCCTATACATCACATATACCAGCACTGTACACCTCCTATACATCACATATACTCAGCGCTGTACACCTCCTATACATCACATATACCCAGCACTGTAACACCTCCTATACATCACATATACCCAGCGCTGTACACCTCCTATACATCACATATACCCAGCGCTGTACACCCTCCCATACATCACATATACCAGCACTGTACACCTCCTATACATCACATATACCCAGCACTGTACACCTCCTATACATCACATATACCCAGCGCTGTACACCTCCTATACATCACATATACCCAGCGCTGTACACCTCCCATACATCACATATACCAGCGCTGTACACCTTCCTATACATCACATATACCCAGCGCGTACACCTCCTATACATCACATATACCCAGCACTGTACACCTCCTATACATCACATATACCCAGCACTGTACACCTCCTATACATCACATATACCCAGCACTGTACTCCTCCTATACATCAACATATACCAGCGCTGTACACCTCCTATACATCACATATACCCAGCACTGTACACCTCCATATACATCACATATACCAGCACTGTACTCCTCCTATACATCACATATACCCAGCGCTGTACACCTCCTATACATCACATATAAACCAGCGCTGTACACCTCCTATACATCACATATACCCAGCGCTGTACACCTCCCATACATCACATATACCCAGCACTGTACACCTCCTATACATCACATATACCCAGCACTGTACTCCTCCTATACATCACATATACCCAGCACTGTACACCTCCCATAAATCACATATACCCAGCACTGTACACCTCCCATGTATCAGATGTATCCCATATATTACCTGTATTCACATCACATGTATCTTTCATACAATCTTCCGTCTCATACAATGTAACCTCTCAGCAACAACACACCCTGCCCCAGTGCAAGGAGCTTCCTGGTCAGCTGACTGGTCATGTGACCCCGCCCTCCTCCTTATAGCAGGAGCTCAGCTTCCTCCCTCCCCCCTCCATCTGTACAAACCAGACACTGTATCTACGTGTATCCGACCCCGTGATACCCTGTATCTATATACAATGCTCCATGATACCATGTATCTATATACTGTATATAGTGATATCATGTATCTATATACTGTACACAGTGATATCATGTATCTATATACTGTACATAGTAATACCATGTATCTATATACTGTACACAGTGATATCATGTATCTATATACTGTACATAGTGATATCATGTATCTATATACTGTACATAGTGATATCATGTATCTATATACTGTACACAGTGATATCATGTATCTATATACTGTACACAGTGATATCGTGTATCTATATACTGTACACAGTGATATCATGTATCTATATACTGTACACAGTGATATCATGTATCACCAGTCTATATACTGTACACAGTGATATCGTGTATCTGTATTATCTGTACATAGTGATATCATGTATCTTATATACTGTACACAGTGATATCATGTATCTATATACTGTACAGTGTATCATGTACACAGTGATATCATGTATCTATATACTGTACACAGTGATATCATGTATCTATATACTGTACATAGTGATATCATGTATCTATATACTGTACACAGTGATATCATGTATCTATATACTGTACACAGTG
>ONZH01031071.1:0-66764 GCA_900303285.1 Rhinella marina
TTTTGGAGGCAGATTTTGAGGCAGAATTTGCTAGAATGGTTTTTAGGCACCATTTTGTAATTGAGAGACCCTGACGTACCCCTACAGTGGAAACCCTCAAAAAGTGACCCCATTTTGGAAACTACACCCTTTAAAGAATATATTAAGGGGGGTACTGGCCACTTTGACCCCCTTTTACGGAATTTACGGAATTTGGAAACACTTGGCTATGAAAATGAAAAGTTTCATTTCTTCCAATAAAATGTTGCTTTAGCCCCAAATTTTTCCTTTTTACAAGGGGAGGAGAAAAGCACCCCATAATTTGTTACCCATTTTCTCCTGAATACGGCAACACCCCATGTGTGGTGGTAAACTACTGTGGCGGCACATGGCAGAACTCAGAACAAAAGGAGTGCCATATGGATTTTGCAGCACAGATTTTGATGGATTGGTTTGCGGGAGCCATTGATTTTTATTTTTTGTGAGTTATTATCTTATGTGGGGGCTAATTTTTTGCGGGATGAGGTGAAGTTTTCATTGGTACCATTTTGGGGTACATAAGACTTTTTGATCGCCTGCTATTACACTTTTTGTGAGTCAAGGTGAAAAAAATAGCTGTTTTGACATAGTTTTTTTAAATTTTTTTGTACAGCATTCACCTGAAGGGGCAAATCATGTGATATTTTTATAGAGCAGGTTGTTACGGACGCGGTGATACCCAATATGTCTAACATTTTGATTTTTGTTAAGTTTTACACATTAGATACATTTTTGAACAGAATAAAATCTTTTTTTGTGTTGCCATTTTCTGAGAGCCATATTTTTTTTTAGTTTTTGGGTGATTGTCTCAGGTAGGGTCTCATTTTTTGCGGGACGAGATGAAGGTTTGATTGGCACCATTTTGGGATTAATACGTCTTTTTGATCGCTTGGTATTACACTTTTTGTGAGGCAAGGTGATCAGAAAATGGCTTTTTTTGCATTGTTTTTATTTTTTTATTTTTTACAGCGTTTACCTAGGTGGGTGGGTCATGTGATATTTTTATAGAGCCGGTCGATACGGATGTGGCGATACCTAATATGCCTGCTTTTCTTTTTTTCCCTATTTTTTACATTTTTTTTTTACTTTATTTTGGGAAAATGATGTTTTGTTTTTTTTTTTTTACTTGAAACTTTTTTTTTGTTAAACTTTATTTTTTTAACTTCTTTTTTTGCTTTATTTTTTTGTCCCAGTCTGGGACTTCAACTTTTGGGGGTCTGATCCTCTGCACAATGCATTACAATACTTCTGTATTGTAATGCATTGGCTGTAAGTGTATTACACAGTGTAATACAGTTACAGCTTCCTGCCTGTGAGATCCAGGGGGCTGGATCTCACAGGCTTCCGCAGAAGGCAGCACGATGCCTAAGGAAGGCATCGGGCTGCCTTCCCTGCCATTGGATCCCCGTCACAGCAGCGTGGGGATCCGATGGGCTCTCGCTCCCAGCGCCGACATCGCACATGCCGCGGTCAGCGCTGACCGCGGCAGTGTGAGGGTTAATGCACCGGCATCGGTGTTTTCACCGATGCTGGTGTATAAAGCAGGGGTCCAGCTATCGGCCACTGCAGGAGCCCTGCTGCTGATTGGGCGAGCGCAGCTCCTGCGCCCGCCCAATCAGAGCGCCGTGGTGGTACGGCGCTGGGACTTGTGTCCCAGCTTGGAGTCTAAGGGTTAAAGCGCCATTCATTCCATAACGCTGTACATATTAAAAGGGGTGCACATACATAATACAGACAATTGCACTAAGCATGAAACAAGACTAATTACAAACTGGTACACAAGGAGAGAGGGCCCTGACCACTAGGGCTTACAATCTATGTGGTATGGGAGAAGGACACAGTAAAAAGTAGGTGAGGGCAGAGCTGGTCATGGCACTGTAGAGGCAGCAGGGCCACTGGTTGTAGGCTTGTCTGAAGAGGTGGGTTTTCAGGTTTCTTTTGAAGGATTCCACTGTAGGTGAGAGTCTGATATGTTGGGTAGAGAGTTCCAGAGTATGGGGGCTGCACGGGAGTAACCCTGGAGGCGATTGTGGGAAGAGGTAATAAGAGGGGAGGAGAGAAGGAGGTCTTGTGAGGATTGGAGATTACGTGTGGGGATGTATTGGGAAAGTAGCTCAGAGATGTAGGGAGGGGACAGGTTGTGGACGGCCTTGTATGTGTTTGTTAGTATTTTGAACTGAATTCTCTGGGCAATGGGGAGCCAGTGAAGGGATTGGCAAAGGGGAGAACCAGAGGAGTAACAGGGTGAGAGGTGGATTAGTCGGGCAGCAGAGTTGAGGATATATTGGAGGGGGGCAAGAGTGCTAGATGGCCACAGAGGAGAATGTTGCAGTAGTCTAGGCAGGAGATGATGAGGGTGTGTACTAGCACTTTTGCAGACTCATAGTTGAGGAACGCGCGAATCCGGGAGATATTTTTGAGTTGGAGGCGGCAGGTGGTGGAAAGGGCTTTGATGTGTGGTCTGAAGGAGAGGGCAGAATCCAAGGTAACTCCAAGGCAGCGGGTTTGTTTGACTGGGGAGAGTGTGCAGCCGTTGATCGTGATAGATAGGTCTGTTGGAAGGGTTGTGCAAGATGGAGGAAAGATGATAAATTCTGTTTTGTCCATGTTAAGTTTTAGAAAGCGGGAGGAGAAGAAAGAGGATATGGAAGATAGGCATTGTGGGATTCTGGATAGTAAGGTGGTGATGTCTGGACCAAAGAGGTAGATTTGTGTGTCGTCAGCATAAAGGTGATACTGAAAGCCATGGGACTCTATGAGCTGTCCCAGGCCAAAGGTATAGATAGAGAAGAGCAGGGGTCCTAGGACAGAGCCTTGTGGGACACCAACAGAGAGGGAGTGAGAGGAAGAGGTGGTGCAAGAGTGGGAGACGCTAAATGTCCGGTCTGTGAGGTATGATGCGATCCATGAGAGGGCCAGGTCAGTGATGCCAAGAGATGAGAGAGTTTGTAGCAGAAGGGAGTGGTCGACAGTGTTAAAGTCAGAGGACAGGTCAAGGAGGAGGAGGACAAAGTAATGTTTTTTGGTTTTGGCTGCTAGCAGGTCGTTGGTGACTTTGGCGAGGGCAGTTTCAGTCGAGTGGTGGGGTCGGAAGCCAGATTGTAGCCGGTCAAAAAGTGAGCAGGAGGAGAGGTGAGAGGACAGTTCAGAAAGCACATGTTGCTCAAGTAGCTTTGAGGCATATGGAAGAAGTGATACGGGGCGATAACTGGGCAAAGAAGATGGGTCAAGTGAAGACTTTTTAAGGATGGGTTTAATTGTAGCCTGTTTAAAACCAGAGGGGAAGACAGCGGAAGTTAGCGATAGGTTGAAGAGATGAGTTAGGGCTGGGATGAACACTGTGGTGAGGTTGGGGATGAGGTGGGATGGGATTGGGTCAAGTGCGCAGGTGGTGAGATGTGATCTGGAGAGTAGAGTGGAAAGCTGTTCTTCTGTAATGGTGGAGATGCAGGTTTTGGGAGAAGAGGACTGAGTAGTTTTGTAGATGGGCTGTGGGGACTGTGCACTGAAGCCTCCTCTGATGTTGATGATCTTTTGTTTGAACTATGTGGCAAAGTCCTCTGCTGAGATGAGAGGTGAGGGTGGGGCATAAGGGGCCGGAGAAGAGAATTAAAAGTGTTGAAAAGTTGTTTGGGGTTGTGGGACAGAGAAGATATTAGAGATGAGAAGTAGGCCTGTTTTGCATCAGCGAGTGAGGATTTGAAAATGAGGAGGGATTGTCTGTATGTGGTGAAGTGATCCTTAGAATGGGATTTCTTCCATCGCCGCTCAGCAGCTCTGGAAGCTTGTCTGAGTTTCTTGGTCAGGTCGGTGTGCCAGGGTTGTCTGTTGATTTTCCGGGTTGTGTTGAGTGTGAGGGGGGCGACAGAGTCCAGAGCTGTAGTTATTGTGGTGTTATACATAGTGGTGGCAGCATCAGGGTCTTGGAGGGAACAAATGTTCGAGAGAGGCAAGAGAGAGTCAGAAAGTAGGTGAAGGTTGAGATGTTTAAGGTTCCTGCGGGGGGCGGGGGGGGGGCGTGCTAGTGTGTGGATCGGGGGAGCAGCAGAAGAGACCAGTGAAGAAGAGAAGGTTGTGGTCAGATAGAGGGAGATGCGAATTAGAAAGGTTAGATAGAGAGCAGAGGCGGGTAAAGAAAAGATCAAGAGTGTGGCCATCTCTGTGGGTGGGAGTGGAAGACCACTGCGAGAGGCCGAAGGAGGAAGAGAGCGCCAGAAGTTTGGAGGCGGTCGAGTGGCAAGTGTCAATGGGGATGTTAAAGTCACCCATGATGATAGTGGGGATGTCTGCAGAAAGAAAGTGTAGGAGCCAGGTATGAAAGTGGTCAAGAAAGATGGTGGCTGGGCCTGGGGGGCGGTAAATCACAGCTACTTGGATGTTGGAGGGAGAGTAGATGCGAACAGAATGTACTTCAAATGAAGTACGCACTCAAATGTGGATGCCTCATAGGGGTCTGATTTTAAAATAAGTGCCAGTTTTCCTCATTAAGCTATTTTATCTTGTCATGCGGGCACTAGTCAGCAGTTTTGTGTCTTAATACTTCAGATAAAAAAAGAGTTATGCTGGAATAAGCACTGAACTCAAAAAGATATAGACATATTAAGCAAATATTGCATTTCATACTTGATGAGACAGAAAAGCTCATGTGATCTATCATTTAGAATTGGCTAGCTGAAGGACCCGGCTTCGCCCGGGTATATTTAATTTATTTTATTTACTGTTTGTGTGTGTGTGTCGTTAAAAAATATCGAGAGTGACCTCTACAGTGCCCGCCCCTTTAACAGTGACCTCTACAGTGGACCGCCCCTTTAACAGTGACCTCTACAGCAGCCAGCCCCTTTAACAGTGACCTCTACAGTGGCCCACCCCTTTAACAATGACCTCTACAGCGGCCCGCCCCTTCAACAGTGACCTCTACAGCAGCCCGCCTCTTTAACAGTGACCTCAATAGCAGCCAGCCCCTTTAACAGTGACCTCTACAGTGGCCCACCCCTTTAACAGTGACCTCTACAGCGGCCCGCCTCTTTAACAGTGACCTCTACAGCAGCCCGCCCCTTTAACAGTGACCTCTACAGCAGCCCGCCCCTTTAACAGTGACCTCTACAGCTGCCCGCCCCTTTAACAGTGACCTCTACAGCTGCCCACCCCTTTAACAGTGACCTCTACAGCTGCCCACCCCTTTGACAGAGACCTCTAGAGCTGCCCGCCCCTTTAACAGTGACCTCTACAGCAGCCTGCCCCTTTAACAGTGACCTCTACAGCAGCTCGCCTCTTTAACAGTGAGCTCTACAGCAGCCTGCCCCTTAAACAGTGACCTCTACAGCAGCCTGTCACTTTAACTGTGACCTCCACAGCAGCTAGAGTGGCCACTGTCTTCACCCCAGAAAGCCAGACCTCACCGGCCATTCCCCCAAACGTGAAACAGCGCCTCCAGTTCCCATGAAGACACATCACTAAACATGAGGCCACGCCCCCTGGCTCCATGAAGACACGGAGGAGAAGCTGTCTGAGTGTGAGCTACTGAAAGGGTGGACATCCCTGTGTCTGTCCAGGCACTGCGTCGGACGAAGAACAGGTAGCCAGAAAACTGGACTGTCCAGCCTAAAGCCGGACATCTGGCCACCCTAACATCAGCCTGCCCCTAGGGTGGCCAGAGGTCTTGTTTTAGGCTGGACAGTCTGGCTTTCAGACTCCCTGTCCTCTGTCATGCGCAGGGCCTGGATGGACACAGGGATGTCCTTTTCAACAGCTCACTCTCAGCAGCAGCACTGTGAAGTCTGAGCATGAGCTGCAGGGAGAAAGTCACCCTCCCCCCACCCCTGCAGCTGAAAGAAGGTGATTTTTACCTATATTTTTAATCCCGGTCAAATGCGGCATGGAAGGGGTGTGTGAAATTTACATTATATGAGGTAATGATTGATGATGAATTAGTCTAAAACATAAGTTATATTTATGGTAACCGAAATACCCCTTTACTATTGTCATCCACAGTGCTCTGCCTCTTTAATGCAGAGCTACAGCAGTGAACTGGCTAGGTTGTCATAGAAACCTCGTGTGTGGAGACTGCCTGTGAGCTTCTATTGGCTGATAAGGGTCATGTGACCAGGCTACTATTGGCTAATGCATTTTTTGGGAATATCTCAGGAACGGTACGTCCTGGAGATCTGAAAACTGTTCTAAAACCTTCCCGGACACCTGATGTACATATGTGCCAAATTTTGTGATAGTAGCTGCAGCGGTGCGGATTCCTTTAGCGGACATACACACACACACATACACTCAGCTTTATATATTAGATATTCAGTTTATCACTGTTTTATTGTTATGTTTGCTTATTTATAGTATTTATGGCTTCAAGCTTTATTTTCTGATTTATTTAATACCACTGAAATAATTAAGAAAATAAATTACGAAATATGGTCAAATAAGAGTGACAGATTTTCCCCGTTCGGTTCAGTTATGCATATGTGCGCCCAGGTTGAGTAACAAATGATAGTAAACTAAGGATGCTCTCTGCCTTGTTTTTTCAGTATGTTCTTCAGTAAAAAAAAAAAAAAAGGTTCAGCATTAAAGGAGTTGTCTCATCTGAGACAATGGATCACCCCCACTGGGACCCACACCTATATCGAGAACCGAGCCCCACAAAGTGGTGGCTAAAGGACTCTGGTCCGGCCACCACAAACGCCCTCCCCATAGAAGCGAATGGGAGCGCACCGCGCATTACCGGCCACTACTCCCATATCTATGTGCCTGAAGGAAATAGCCAAGCCAGCGCTCCGCTATTTTCGTCGGCCCCATAGAAATAAATGGGGGCATCTGCGCATGCGCAGTGTACCTTTCACGACTTTTGGGGCTCCGTTCTCAATATAGGTTCACCTATAGGTGCATCTATCAGACTATGGGGGCATATCCTAGCAATATGCCCCCATTGTCTGAGATGAGACAACCCCTTTAAGGACCTCAGAAAGCAGCAATTTTGATGATGATTTTGCAGTTTTTAAGGTATTCACCATGTAATTTCAGTAGAATGTTCACTTTAAAATCATTACGAACACAACAGTACCATTATTTGTGTATTTTGTAACACTTTATAACTAGAGATGAGCGAGCACTAAAATGCTCGGGTGCTCGTTATTCGAGTCAAATTTTTCCCGATGCTCGGGTGCTCGTTTCGAATAACTAACCCCATTGAAGTCAATGGGAGACTCAAACATTTTTTGCAGGGGACCAAAGCTCTGCAAAGGGAAGGTTGAGTGAAAACCTGGAAACCTCAGAAAATGATGGAAACCCCACGGAAATGGACAGGAAACAGCAGGGGTAGCATGCATGGATGCCTCTGAGGCTGCCTAATCGTACCATTATGCCATATTATGGGCAACAGCCTGGTGGTGACCCTCAAGACAATTGTGCTGACCCAGACCAAAATGGGCAAGGCACATGCCCATCACATGTTAAGGAAGCACCCAACTAGGTGCAACGAAGGTCCATCACTGGCTGTGGGTGACACCACTGCCCATGCTGGCACTGCTGTCCTATCCCCCACCCCACAACGCAGGCATAAGCCTGACACAGCGTGGTGACAGCTTGGTGACCAAGTTAGATTGAGGTAGCAGGTGAACCACCCAAAAATTTACCCTGACACAGCATGGCGGTGAACGTCAGACGCCGCCTGCATGAGATTAGGGATAGAGTCAGGGAGAGTGTTAGGGCCTCAATTTAGATGTTGGTTAGGCAGGAATCACCCACAAAGAACCCAACAACCCTTCTAAGGGCTACAAGCATCTTTTTTTTTTGGTCTCCTCCTGGCTGCTGCATGAGATTAGGGATAGAGCTGCTGTCTGTCAGGGAGAGTGTTAGGGCCTCAATTTAGATGTTGGTTAGGCAGGAATCACCCACAAAGAACCCAACAGCCCTTCTAAGGGCTACAAGCACCTTTTTTTTTGGTCTCCTCCTGGCTGCTGGCTGGGACTTGTAGTGCAGCTACCGCCATCTTGGCTGCACACTGTTAGGGCATGAAATTAGAATGTGGTTAGGCAGGAATCATCCACAAAGAACCCAACGGTCCTTCTAAGGGCTACAACGACCTTTTTTTTTGTCCTCCTCTCGGCTGCTGGCTGGGACTTGTAGTTCAGCTACCGCCATCTTGGCTGCACACTGTGCACAGCGACTGGTGGCAGAAGGGACAGCACGTGGTCCACACAGACCCAAAAGAAATTGCCCAAAGTCCTCTCAGTACTCATTTTTGCTGCTGCTGTACCTTGGCTTGCTGAGATCTGTAGTGCAGTCTAGGGAATACGTTTTTTCTCTCAGTTATATATATTACAGTCCAGTGAACAATTATGTTGTGTGCTGTACAGTAGCGTCAGTCTAGAGTATACGTTTTTTCTCTCAGTTATATATCCTACAGTGCAGTACATAATTCTGTCATGTGCTGCACACTAGCCGGAGTCTACAAAATATACATTTTTTTCTCTCATTCATATATCCTACAGTGTAGTTAAAAATTGTGTGGTGTGGGTTACACTAGCGGCAGTCTAGAGAATACGTTTTTTCTCTCAGATACATTTAATACAGTCCAGTGAAAAATTCTGTGGTGTGTGGTACACTATCCGAAGTCTAGAGAATACGTTTTTGGCCTCAGATATTAATTCGACAGTTTAGTGATTACACAAAATGTTGAACCCAAGGGCTAAGGGTCGAGGACGTGGGCATCCAAGTGTTGTAGGGGGGCAGAGGCTGTGGTCCTGAGCAGGGTGACACAGTACCTACTGATGAGGGAGCAGTGGAACGCCGCAGAGTTTCGCTCCCTAGCTTCATCTCGCAACTTACAAGGTCACGTGGTACACCACTATTGAAACCACAACAGTGCGAACAGGTGATGACGTGGATAGTGGATAATGTGTCCAGTAATTTATCCACCACCCAGTCTTCCACACAGTCCACCCACTTTAGCCAAGGGATTAGACCTCTGGCTCCTCCAGCTCAACCTCCTTCCCCCCAGCCTGCCCCCCCCCAAGGAAAATACAGGAAGTCTTTTCAGGACCCTACCCAGAGACACAAACCACAGCTCAACAGCAACCTGAGCAGTTGCTCTGTCCCGATGACCAAAATTTAGAAATTTCGTGGTCTGTGGGCCTTAGTGCAAGTAGTGCGTCAAGAGGTGTCGGATGATGATGAGATATGGTTGTCAGACATTGACGTTGTTGTCAGGGCAGTAAGTCCCAGGGGGGAGCAGAGTGAGGAATCGGAGGAAGAGCAGGTGGATGATGAGGTGACTGACCCGAGCTGGGTTGGTAATCCAACTGAAGACAGTGCTTCTGAGGGGGAGGCAAGTGCAGCACCAGAACAGGTTGGAAGAGGCAGTAGGGTGGCCAGAGGGAGAAGCAGGGCCAGAGCAAGTAGATCAGCAACTGTTTCACGGAGTGAAGCTCCCGTGCTGAGGCCTAGATGTTCGCAAGTCTGGAGGTTCTTTAAAGAAAGTGAGGATGACCGACGGACCATGGTGTGCAACTTGTGCCACACCAGGATCAGCAGGGGAGGCAACACTACCAGCCTAACCACTACCAGCATGCGCAGGCACACGACTCAATGGAACCAAGGCCGTTCACCTCCTGCGGATCACACCACTGCTCCTTCCCCTGTGTCACATGCTGGCTTTGCGAGTCAACCCCCCGCCCAGGACCCTGGCACAAGCACCTCCCACCCTACAACCACCCCTTCACCTTCACGATCCTCCACACCCTACACCAATGTGTCCCAGCGCAGCGTTTAGCTGTCTTTGCATCAGACATTGGAGCGCAAGCACAAACGCGAATACAATTCCACCCACCCACATGCACAAGCCCTAAACGTCCACATTTTCAAACTGCTGACCCTGGAGATGCTGCACTATAGACTGGTATAGATTGAGGCTTTCCGCAACCTGATGGCGGTGGCTTTCCCTCGGTACTTTGTCCCCCACTATTTTTCCCGATGTGCCGTCCCAACCCTACACCAGCACGTGTCAGAGAACATCATCTGTGCCCTGACCAACTCGGTTACTGAGAAGGTCCACCTAACCACGGACACGTGGACAAGTGCTGGCGGGCAGGGACACTATATCTCCCTGATGGCACATTAAGTTAACTTGGTGGAGGCTGGGACCGAGTCTGACCCTGGGGCCGCTCATGTAATGCCCACACCGAGGATTGCCGGGCCTACCTCGTTCACAGTTTCTCAGACTTATTATGCCTCTTCCTCCAACCCCTCCTCCTCCTACTCTCAAATACAATCTGTGAGCACGGCGCCTTCAGTCGGTAGCTCTAGGCGCAGCAGCACTGCCGTGGATAAGTGCCAACAGGTGCTGCTGAGCTTAGGTGACAAGAGGCACACCGCCCAAGAGCTGTTACAGGGCATCACGGCACAGACCGATCTTTGGCTGGCACCGCTGAAATTCAAACCAGGCATGGTTGTGTGTGACAACGGGCGTAACCTGGTGGCGGCTCTGCAACTTGGCAGACTCACACATGTGCCATTATACACCAATACTATTTCCCAAAGTAACAACAACCCATATAAACACTGCATATAAAACCTGCCTGGCCCACGTGTTCAATCTTGTGGTTCAGCGGTTCCTCAAGACCTACCCCAATATGTCTGATTTGCTCACCAAGGTGCAACGCATCTGTGCGCATTTCCGCAAGTCAACCACAGATGCTGCCACTCTCAGGGCAGTGCAACGGCGCTTACAACTGACAGCTCACCGACTGTTGTGCGACGTGCAATGTACACAATGGAATTCCACATTACACATGTTAGCCAGGGTTTACCAGCAGCGCAGAGCGATTGTAGACTGCCAGATGACAACTTCCACAAGAACTGATAGTCAGGTTAGTCAGCTTCCTCAAGTCTACAATGAGGAGTGGACGTGGATGTCTGATATCTGTCAGGTGTTAAGCCACTTTGAGGAGTCAACACAGATGGTCAGCGGCGATGCCGCCATTATCAGCGTCACCATCCCGCTGCTTTGTCTGCTGAAAAAGTCACTGCTCAGCATGAAGTCAGAGGCTTTGCGCTTGTCACAGGAGATGGGGGAAGAAGATACGTTGCTTGATAGCCAGAGCACCCTCAGGTCTGTTTCTCAGCGCGTATTGGAGGAGGATGAGGAGGAAGAGGAGAAAAAAAGAAGGAGACTGTTGGCGAGACTGAAGAGGGTACCTATGCTCATTCCTTCTTATCTGTTGAGCGTGTATGGGCTGAAGAGGAGGAGTTGGAGGAGGAGGAAATGGAGAGTCAGCCTATTGAGGAAAGGGAATTCTTGCGTGTTGGGACTCTTGCGCACATGGCTGACTTCATGTTAGGCTGCCTTTCCTGTGACCCTCACATTTTTGCCAACACCGATTACTGGGTGTTCACCCTCCTGGACCCCCGGTACAAGCAGAACTTTTCCTCTCTCATTCCTGTAGAGTAGAGGAGTATGAGAGTGAATATATATCAACAGGCCCTGGTGCACAAGCTGAAACTATCCTTCCCATCTGACACCGCTAGCGTAGCGGCAGAGGACGTAGAGGGGAGCAGGCAGCTTGTCAAGCACTGGCAGGGGAACACTCTCCAAGGCCTTTGCCAGTTTTATGGAACCCCAGCAAGACTATGTCACCCGTCCCCCAGTAGGGGGGGAGCTGTTCAGAAAGATGGTGAGGGAGTACCTAGCTGAACATACCAACGTCCTGCATGATCACTCTGCTCCATACAACTACTGGGTTGCAAAGCTGGACACGACAACTGGCGCTGTACACCTTGGAGGTGCTGGCCTGCCCTGCCGCTAGCGTGTTGTCAGAGCGGGTCTTCAGTGCAGCTGGTGGCATCATCACTGATAAGCGTACACGCCTGTCAACTGAGAGCGCTGACAGGCTGACGATTATTGAAATGAATAAAGCCTGGATTTCACCGGAATGCAAATCTCCACCAGGGGAAAGCAGCTCAACATGAAGATTCTTTATGTATCCTATCCTCTCCTCCTCCTCCTCTTCGCACACAAACGCTGCGCCAACATACAATGTTTCTGAGGGCCTACTGACGCTCTTTACAAACAATGTTTACGGAGGGCCACCTACAGGCCCTCTCTCCAATAACTTTTTTAGGAGCGTCAACTACAGACACTCAAAAACTATTTTATAGGAGGGTAAACTACAGACATTCCAAAACAATTTTACAGGAGGGTCAACTTCAGACACTCTAAAACAAATTTTTGGGAGGCTCACCTACAGACATTTGACTGCAATCTCAGTCTGACCAAGGCATTGCTGGTGTCACCGCCATGCTGTATCAGTGTAAAATTTTATGTGCTTCACCTGCTACCTGAGTGTAACTTGGTCACTCTGGGTTCACCGCCATGCTGTATCAGTGTAAAATTTTATGTGCTTCACCTGCTACCTGAGTGTAACTTGGTCACTCTGGGTTCACCGCCATGCTGTGTCAGTGGAAAATTGTATGTGCTTCACCTGCTACCTGAGTGTAACTTGGCTCCCTCTGGGTTCACCGCCATGCTGTGTCAGTGTAAAATTTTATGTGCTTCACCTGCTACCTGAGTGTAAGTTGGTCACTCTGGGTTCACCGCCATGTTGGTGTCAACACTAGAGTGCGGCTACTATACCGCACACAACAGAATTGTTCGCTGCACTGTAGTATATATAACTGAGAGAAAAAAAAAGAATTTTTAGACTGCGGCTAATTTACCGCAAACCACTCCATTTTTCACTGGACTGTAGTACATATAACTGAGAAAATACGTATTTTATAGACTGACGCTGCTGTACAGCACACTACAGAATTGTTCACTGGACTGTAGTGTATAGAAATGAGAGAAAAACGTATTCCCTAGACTGACGCTACTGTACAGTACACTACATAATTGTTCACTGGACTGTAGTGTATAGAAATGACAGAAAAATGTATTCCCTAGACTGACGCTACTGTACAGTACACTACATAATAGTTCACTGGACTGTAGTGTATAGAAATGAGAAAAAAACGTAGTCTTTAAACGGCGGTTATTTTACCGCAAACCACTACATTTTTCACTGGACTGTAGTACATATAAATGAGAATAAGCGTATTTTATAGACTGACGCTGCTGTACAGCTTACTACAGAATTGTTCACTGGACTGTTGTATATATAAATGAGAAAAAACGTAGTCTTTAAATGGCGGCTATTTTACCGCAAACCACTACATTTTTGACTGGACTGTAGTACATATAACTGAAAGAAAATACGTATTTTATAGACTGACGCTACTGTACAGCACACTACATAATTGTTCACTGGACTGTAGTGTATAGAAATGAGAGAAAAACGTATTCCCTAGACTGACGCTACTGTACAGTACACTACATAATTGTTCACTGGACTGTACAGTATAGAAATGAGAGAAAAACGTATTCCCTAGACTGACGCTACTGTACAGTACACTACATAATTGTTCACTGAACTGTAGTGTATAGAAATGACAAAAAAAATGTATTCCCTAGACTGACGCTACTGTACAGTACACTACATAATTGTTCACTGGACTGTAGTGTATAGAAATGAAAGAAAAACGTATTCCCTAGACTGACGCTACTGTACAGTACACTACATAATTGTTCACTGGACTGTAGTGTATAGAAATGAGAGAAAAACGTATTCCCTAGACTGACGCTACTGTACAGTACACTACATAATTGTTCACTGGACTGTTGTGTATAGAAATGAAAGAAAAACGTATTCCCTAGACTGATACTACTGTACAGTACACTACATAATTGTTCACTGGACTGTAGTGTATAGAAATGAGAGAAAAACGTATTCCCTAGACTGATGCTACTGTACAGTACACTACATAATTGTTCACTGGACTGTAGTGTATAGAAATGAGAGAAAAACGTATTTCCTAGACTGATGCTACTGTACAGTACATCACATAATTGTTCAATGGACTGTAGTGTATAGAAATTAGAAAAAAAACGTAGTCTTTAAATGGCGGCTATTTTACCGCAAACCACTACATTTTTCACTGGACTGTAGTACATATAACTGAGAAAAAGCGTATTTTATAGACTGACGCTGCTGTACATCACACTACAGAATTGTTCACTGAACTGTTGTATATATAAATTAGAAGAAAACGTAGTCTTTAAATGGTGGCTATTTTACCACAAACCAGTACATTTTTCACTGGACTGTAGTACATATAACTGAAAGAAAATACGTATATTATAGACTGACGCTACTGTACAACACACTACATAATTGTTCACTGGACTGTAGTGTATAGAAATGAGAGAAAAACGTATTCCCTAGACTGACGCTACTGTACAGTACACTACATAATTGTTCACTGGACTGTAGTGTTTAGAAATGACAGAAAAACGTATTCTCTAGACTGACGCTACTGTACAGTACACTACATAATTGTTCACTTGAAAGTAGTGTATAGAAATTACAGAAAAACGTACTCCCTAGACTGACGTTACTGTACAGTACATTACATAATTGTTCACTGGATTGTAGTGTATAGAAATTACAAAGAAACGTGTTCCCTAGACTGACGCTACTGTACAGTACACTACATAATTGTTCACTGGACTGTAGTGTATAGAAATTACAGAAAAACGTACTCCCTAGACTGACGTTACTGTACAGTACATTACAAAATTGTTCACTGGACTGTAGTGTATAGAAATGAGAAAAAAACGTAGTCTTTAAATGGCGGCTATTTTACCGCAAACCACTACATTTTTCACTGGACTGTACTACATATAACTGAAAGAAAATACATATTTTATAGACTGACGCTACTGTACAGTACACTATATAATTGTTCACTGGACTATAGTGTATAGAAATGAAAGAAAAACGTACTCCCTAGACTGACGCTGCTGTACAGTACACTATATAATTGTTCACTGGACTGTAGTGTATAGAAATGAGAAAAAAACGTAGTTTTTAAATGGCGGTTATTTTACCGCAAAACAGTATATTTTTTTCTGGACTGTAGTATATATAAATGAGAAAAAACTTAGTCTTTAAATGGCGGCTATTTTACCGTAAACCACTACATTTCTAACTGGACTGTAGTACATATAACTGAGAAAAAGCGTATTTTATAGACTGACAATGCTGTACAGCACACTACTGAATTGTTCACTGGACTGTTGTATATATAAATGAGAAAAAAACGTAGTCTTTAAATGGCGGCTATTAAACCGCAAATCACTACATTTTTCACTGGACTGTAGTACATATAACTGAAAGAAAATACGTATTTTATAGACTGATGCTACTGTACAGCACACTACATAATTGTTCACTGGACTGTAGTGTATAGAAATAACAGAAAAACGTATTTCCTAGACTGATGCTACTGTACAGTACACTACATAATTGTTCACTGGACTGTAGTGTATAGAAATGACAGAAAAACGTATTCCCTAGACTGACGCTACTGTACAGTACACTACATAATTGGTCACTGGACTGTAGTGTATAGAAATGAGTGAAATACGTATTCCCTAGACTGACGCTACTATACAGTACACTATATAATTGTTCACTGGACTATAGTGTATAGAAATGACAGAAAAACGTACTCCCTAGACTGACGCTACTGTACAGTACACTACATAATTGTTCACTGGACTGTAGTGTATAGAAATGAGAAAAAAACGTAGTCTTTAAATGGCGGTTATTTTACCGCAAAACATATTTTTTTCTGGACTGTAGTATATATAAATGAGAAAAAGCGTATTTTATAGACTGATGCTGCTGTACAGCACACTACAGAATTGTTCTCTGGACTGTTGTATATATAAATGATAAAAAACTTAAAAAAAGTAGTCTTTTTATTGCGACTATTTTACCACAAACCACTTCATTTTTCACTGGACTATAGTACATATAACTGAAAGAAAATACGTATTTTATAGACTGACGCTACTGTATAGCACACTACATAATTGTTCACTGGACTGTAGTGTATAGAAATGAGAGAAAAACGTTTTCCCTAGACTGACGCTACTGTACAGTACACTACATAATTGTTCACTGGACTGTAGTGTATAAAATGAGAAAAAAACGTATTACCTAGACTGACGCTACTGTACATTACACTACATAATTGTTCACTGGAATGTAGTGTATAGAAATGACAGAAAAACGTATTCCCTAGACTGACGCTACTTTACAGTACACTACATAATTGTTCACTGGACTGTATTGTATAGAAATGAGAAAAAACGCAGTCTTTAAATGGCGGCTATTTTACCGCAAACCACTACATTTTTCACTGGACTGTAGTACATATAACTGAGAAAAAGCGTATTTCATAGACTGACGCTGCTGTACAGCACACTACAGAATTGTTCACTGGACTGTTGTATATATAAATAAGTAAAAAACGTAGTCTTTAAATGGTGGCTATTTTACCACAAACCACTACATTTTTCACTGGACTGTAGTACATATAACTGAACGAAAATACGTATTTTATAGACTTACGCTACTGTAGAGCACACTACATAATTGTTCACTGGACCGTAGTGTATAGAAATGACAAAAAAACGTATTCCCTAGACTGAAGCTACTGTACAGGACACTACATAATTCTTCAGTGGACTGTAGTACATATAACTGAAAAAAAATACTTATTTTATAGACTGACGCTGCTGTACAGCACACTACAGAATTGTTCACTGGACTGTAGTGTATAGAAATGACAGAAAAACGTATTCCCTAGGCTGACGCTACTGTACAGTACAGTACATGATTGTTCACTGGACTGTAGTGTATAGAAATGAAAGAAAAACGTATTCCCTAGACTGACGCTACTGTACAGTACACTACATAATTGTTCACTGGACTGTAGTGTATAGAAATGAGAAAAAAACGTATTCCCTAGACTGACGCTACTGTACAGTACACTACATAATTGTTCACTGGACTGTAGTGTATAGAACTGACAGACAAACGTATTCCCTAGACTGACGCTACTTTACAGTACACTACATAATTGTTCACTGGACTGTAGTGTATAGAAATGAGAAAAAAACGCAGTCTTTAAATGACGGCTATTTTACCGCAAACCACTACATTTTTCACTGGACTTTAGTACATATAACTGAGAAAAAGCGTATTTCATAGACTGACGCTGCTGTACAGCACACTACAGTATTGTTCACTGGACTGTTGTGTATATAAATGAGTAAAAAACGTAGTCTTTAAATGATGGCTATTTTACCACAAACCACTACATTTTTCACTGGACTGTAGTACATATAACTGAACGAAAATACGTATTTTATAGACTTACGCTACTGTAGAGCACACTACATAATTGTTCACTGGACCGTAGTGTATAGAAATGACAGAAAAACGTATTCCCTAGACTGACGCTACTTTACAGTACACTACATAATTGTTCACTGGACTGTATTGTATAGAAATGAGAAAAAACGCAGTCTTTAAATGGCGGCTATTTTACCGCAAACCACTACATTTTTCACTGGACTGTAGTACATATAACTGAGAAAAAGCGTATTTCATAGACTGACGCTGCTGTACAGCACACTACAGAATTGTTCACTGGACTGTTCTATATATAAATAAGTAAAAAACGTAGTCTTTAAATGGTGGCTATTTTACCACAAACCACTACATTTTTCACTGGACTGTAGTACATATAACTGAACGAAAATACGTATTTTATAGACTTACGCTACTGTAGAGCACACTACATAATTGTTCACTGGACCGTAGTGTATAGAAATGACAGAAAAACGTATTCCCTAGACTGAAGCTACTGTACAGTACACTACATAATTCTTCAGTGGACTGTAGTACATATAACTGAAAAAAAATATGTATTTTATAGACTGTCGCTGCTGTACAGCACACTACATAATTGTTCACTGGACTATAGTGTATAGAAATGAGAGAAAAAGTATTCCCTAGACTGACGCTACTGTACAGTACAGTACATGATTGTTCACTGGACTGTAGTGTATAGAAATGAAAGAAAAACGTATTCCCTAGACTGACGCTACTGTACAGTACACTACATAATTGTTCACTGGACTGTAGTGTATAGAAATGAGAGAAAAACGTATTCCCTAGACTGACGCTACTGTACAGTACACTACATAATTGTTCACTGGACTGTAGTGTATAGAAATGAGAGAAAAACGTATTCCCTAGACTGACGCTACTGTACAGTACACTACATAATTGTTCACTGGACTGTAGTGTATAGAAATGAGAAAAAAACGTAGTCGCTATATGGCGGCTATTTTACCGCAAACCACTACATTTTTCACTGGACTGTAGTACATATAACTGAGAAAAAGCGTATTTTATAGACTGATGCTGCTGTACAGCACACTACAGAATTGTTCACTGGACTGCTGTATATATAAATGAGAAAAAAACATAGTCTTTAAATGGCGGCTATATTACTACAAACCAGTACATTTTTCACTGGACTGTAGTACATATAACTGAACGAAAATACGTATTTTATAGACTTACGCTACTGTAGAGCACACTACATAATTGTTCACTGGACCGTAGTGTATAGAAATGACAGAAAAACGTATTCCCTAGACTGAAGCTACTGTACAGTACACTACATAATTCTTCAGTGGACTGTAGTACATATAACTGAAAAAAAATATGTATTTTATAGACTGTCGCTGCTGTACAGCACACTACATAATTGTTCACTGGACTGTAGTGTATAGAAATGAGAGAAAAACGTTTTCCCTAGACTGACGCTACTGTACAGTCCAGTACATGATTGTTCACTGGACTGTAGTGTATAGAAATGAAAGAAAAACGTATTCCCTAGACTGACGCTACTGTACAGTACACTACATAATTGTTCACTGGACTGTAGTGTATAGAAATGAGAGAAAAACGTATTCCCTAGACTGAAGCTACTGTACAGTACACTACTTAATTGTTTACTGGACTGTAGTGTATAGAAATGAGAGAAAAACGTATTCCCTAGACTGACGCTACTGTACAGTACACTACATAATTGTTCACTGGACTGTAGTGTATAGAAATGAGAGAAAAACGTATTCCCTAGACTGACGCTACTGTACAGTACACTACATAATTGTTCACTGGACTGTAGTGTATAGAAATGAGAAAAAAACGTAGTCGCTATATGGCGGCTATTTTACCGCAAACCACTACATTTTTCACTGGACTGTAGTACATATAACTGAGAAAAAGCGTATTTTATAGACTGATGCTGCTGTACAGCACACTACAGAATTGTTCACTGGACTGCTGTATATATAAATGAGAAAAAAACATAGTCTTTAAATGGCGGCTATATTACTACAAACCAGTACATTTTCCACTGGACTGTACTACATAGAACTGAAAGAAAATACGTATTTTATAGACTGACGTTACTGTACAGCACACTACATAACTGTTCACTGGACTGTAGTGTATAGAAATGACAGAAAAACGTATTCCCTAGACGGACGCTACTGTACAGTACACTACATAATTGTTCACTGGAAAGTAGTGTATAGAAATGACAGAAAAACGTATTCCCTAGACGGACGCTACTGTACAGTACACTACATAATTTTTCACTGGACTGTAGTGTATAGAAATGAGAAAAAAACGTAGTCTTTAAATGGCGACTGTTTTACCGCAAACCACTACATTTTTCACTGGACTGTAGTACATATTACTGAAAGAAAATACGTATTTTATAGACTGACGCTACTGTACAGCACAGGGGCGACAAGCCTTCTTTACTATAAGAACTGTGAATCTGTGGAACAGTCTACCGCAGGAGCTGGTCACATCAAAGACAGCTGAGGGCTTCAAAACAGGCTTAGATACATTCTTAGAGAAAAAGGTCACCACATATTAGGAAATGTAAAGTCTTAAGGTTACCCGTCCCCCTCCCCTTCATCACTCCTACCCCCTCCCTTGGTTGAACTTGATGGACATGTGTCTTTTTTCAACCGTATTAACTATGTAACTATGTAACATAATTGTTCACTGGACTGTAGTGTATAGAAATGAGAGAAAAACGTATTCCCTAGACTGACGCTACTGTACAGTACACTTCATAATTGTTCACTGGACTGTAGTGTATAGAAATGACATAAAAACGTATTCCCTAGACTGACGCTACTGTATAGTACACTACATAATTGTTCACTGGACTGTAGTGTATAGAAATGAGAGAAAAACATATTCCCTAGACTGACGCTACTGTACAGTACACTACATAATTGTTCACTGGACTGTAGTGTATAGAAATGACAGAAAAACGTATTCCCTAGACTGACGCTACTGTATAGTACACTACATAATTGTTTACTGGACTGTAGTGTAAAGAAATGACAGAAAAACGTATTCCCTAGACTGCACTACAGATCTCAGCAAGCCAAGGTACAGCAGCAGCAAAAATGAGTACTTTGGGCAATTTATTTTGGGTCTGTGTGGACTACATGTTGTCCCTTCTACCACCAGTCACTGTGTACAGGGTGCAGCCAAGATGGAGGTAGCTGCACTGCAAGTCCCAGCCGGCAGCCTGGAGGAGACCAAAAAAAAAGGTGCTTGTAACCCTTAGAAGGGCTGTTGGGTTCTTTTTGGGTGATTCCTGACTAACCAACATCTAAATTCAGGCCCTAACACTCTCCCTGACAGACAGCAGCTCTATCCCTAATCTCATGCAGACGGTGTATGACGCGAGCAGCGCGGGACCAGATTCTTATATTCCTAGGTCATCTGATCTGGCCAGCCAATCCCTGCTATCGACTTGTAGGGGCCCCACGTGATGCTAGGAGGTACCAAAGACTCTCCTGCATGTTGATTGGCTGAAAAAAGGCGCCTAACATGCAGGAAGAGGAAGGTGCCATTTCCTCGAGGATCGCGATATGCTCGTCCGAGTAGCGAGCATATGCGAATACCCTAATGCTCGAACGAGCATCAAGCTCGGATGAGCATGTTCGCTCATCTCTATTTATTTAAAAATTTAAAAAATAAAAACATTTTCATGGAAACAGTTATTGTATTTTTTACTGTACATTTTTTTAAAAATGAACTTTATTTTTTTTATTTATTTTTTTTAGTCCCACTAGGGGAGTTCACATTGTAGTTATTAGATCACCGATATAATGCTATGGTAAACTCAGTATACCAAAGCAGTATTGCCTGTATTTGTGAAACTGATAGGAAGCGTTAGTCTATGCTTCTAATAGAACCATGGTAAGCCTTATGACTGCTGTTCCCAACTTCTATGCCAAATTATCAACTGAACTCAAATTTGTGCACCATCAACTGTTGACAGAAGGTGCCCTCTCCCTCTTTCAAATCAATTAGATGGCAAAGCCCCTATTGACCACAATAAACCTCCGGGATTGGAGTTATTTCCCATCTCAGCCACTTCCATGGGAGCTTGGCCATAAGTCAGGTATAGGAGGACACTGAATAAGCTTGTGTCTAAACTAATTTTTATTTGCAACCTTTGTCGTAGGTTCCAAGTTAACATTTGAAAGATGTGCAACTACCCAGAGACTGCCATACACAGATTTAGCTCTGCTATACACTGTAAGTGATCGCTTGCTCAAACAGGGTGGTGATGACAAACTACTCATCAGACAATGGATTTATTGTCCAAACTTTGCTTTATTTTTGGGCACTTCAGCAAATACAGGTGATTCCTTCCCAGTTATAACTCACTGGGTGAGGTGAGGTTCCAGCACTACCACAACATAAACAAAATAAAATAAACTCCTGCCTGTGTGGGCTCTAGCTTACACAAAGTTGTCTCTAGTTCACCTATTGAGCGCAGGTCATACACGGGGAATCAGGCTTCAATAGCCAGCAAGACAGTCAGCTTCCTAGGCTTTTCCAGGCATAACTCCCCAGACTGACAGCCTGAGATGTGCTTTATTTCCCACTAATGATCCCAGCTGGACGACACCTAGGGATCCCTCACGCTAGGGGAAAACATGCCCTGGAAGGGAGATGGACTGGGGAGGTCCCACTACCAAACCTACCTTCCCAGTCCAAATAAAATCCAGGCCTTGAACTTAAAATTAAACCCTTGAACTTAAACTGAAGCCAGCGTCATCTTTCTGGATTTTACTTACCTCACCCAGTTGAGGAACCTGGGTGGGACATATACCACTTCCAGGACTCTACCGATCACTTTACCACAACACATATAGCCAGGGATGGGATTCAAATTTTTAACAACAGGTTCCCTACTCAACAGTGGTCACGCAGCATCACGGCACATGTTTACATATATATACATCATATATATGCGACACACATATACATAAATACACCATATATACACTACACACACATACCACCCAACTTTTAAAAAGCCTGCATACAGCCCTGCTACACACACAGCTTTGATAAACACACATCTCTACTACACACATACAGCTTTGTTACACACATACAGTTCCGTTACGTATATCAGCTCTACTACACACATGCTTTCTCAAACAGCTGATAAGTGGGGGTCCTTGGTGTCAGACCCCCACAAATCAGATACTGATGACCTACTCAGAGGATAGTACATCCAAAGTCACAGTTGCACATCCATAAAGCTAACATATAAACAGCAAACAAAATATGACAGCACACTGTTATACATGCAAACAATACAACTATAGGGATTAGGGATTATTGTGGTTTAAATTGATACTATACCTGATATACATGAAAAATGCTAGTTCTTTGTAGATTTTTTAGATCAAATGTGTGTTGGGCCTGTCTACCAACGTTTTTTTTTTTTTTTTTATCAAACATATGTTGGGCCCATTTACCAACGTCAAAATGGATTCTCCATATGGGTATCTAACACTAAGAACTGCCTCTCCTAGGCCTAACCTAAGCCCACAATACTCAGGGGAGCTATATCTGGTTCCCCCTCCCTTTATTCTTATTTAATTTAATTGCTTTTTCATACTGGTATAATTTTACACTTTACAAAGATAGATAGATAGATAGATAGATAGATAGATAGATAGATAGATAGATAGATGAAACAACAGAGCACACTGGCACTCACTGTTTCAGTGGCTTCCATTGTCATGCATGGGAGATACAGAAACAGTGTAGCGAAGCAAGCTATGCTGTTCTGAGTTATGGTAACAGCAACGTTTGTTGTGCTACACTGTTTCCATAGCTCCCATGCACCGCAATGGAAGCTAATGAAACAGTAGGTGCTGGTGTTTCCCAGCTACCTGGTGGTCAAGGCTGTTTTTCATCCTACCTTAGTAACAGCAGGGTGAGTGTTTCAAAACATGTATTCAAAAGATTTGAGAATGAGTAAGCTTATGCAGGCTAAGTGAATAAATATATTTAATAAGTGTGATTAAAAATTAGATACGATGTTTAAACTCAGTAAACCATTTAAGGACAGCTGGGTTACTGGTAAAAACACCGACTGCGACTGCTGCTACCACCCCTCTGTCTTCTTCTGCTACTTCTGGCGGCTCCAGAAACATTTTTGCCACTGATCGTTCTCTTGCAAGGACCTGGCACCTGTCTGTCAGACATACTGTACAGCAACTGTAAATGTAAAATAGCTGTAGTATTACATTGCTTTTTCACCCCAATTAGAGAATCAAGGCGTTATAGAACTACTTATCTATAAAACAATGTGGACACCCCAATAGCAGTAGTATGAGGCCTCGTCCACATTTCCGTGTCAGTGACACATCCGTGAAAAAAAGCGTACGTGTTTCATCCGTGAAGCTGTCCGTGAAGGATCCGTGGTTGGTCCGTGTGTTCGTTTTTACCATCCGTGTGGCATCCGTATTTCACTGACATTGCTCAGCTGAAAATTGATTTCCAAAGAATCTCCTATTAGTCATCAGTGAAAAACGGACGCATCACGGACACAACACGGATGTCTGTCAGTGATTTTCACGGACCCATAGACTTCAATGGGCGTGCTTGGTCCGCATCACGGATCAAAGTAGTGCATGTCCCCGTGATTTTTTTACTGACCCACGCTCAGTAGAAAAATACTGAAATGTGAACAGATACATTTAAATCAATGGGTACGTGTGCTGTCCGTGAAAAATGCGGACAGCACACGTCAGTGAAAAACGGAAATGTGGACGAGGCCTTAGATCGCTTTTTCACCCTAATTTGAGATTTAAGGCATAACAGAATGGCTTATCTATAAAGCAATGTGGAAACCCAAATAACTGTAAAAAAAAGACTGTTTTCACCCCAATTAGAGATTCAAGGCATTATAGAATTAATCATCTATAATACAATGTGGACACCCCAATAACAGTTGTATTAGACCAGTTTTTCACCCCAATTAGAGAATCAAGGTGTTATAGAACTACTTATCTATGAAACAATGCGGACACCCCAATAGCAGAAGCATTAGACCGCTTCTTCCTCCCAATTAATGAATCAAGGCATAATAGAATTGCTTATCTAGCCCCTGCACTCTCCATATGCTCTCCCTATGCTCTTCCTGCAGTGTGTAAAAAGTCTCCCTATGATCTCCCTACACTGTCCCTGCACTCTCCCGATTGAATATTTTACAAATTAAAGGATTTCTCAATCACTGTCTTTAGCACATGAGCACTTGTCACGTCTCTTACTATGCTCAGCTCACAGTGAAATTGCGGAGACCGCACAGGATGAAGTTTTAAAGGACTATAAAATCACAGGAGCTGGCTGGCTGCTGATTGGCTGTCTGCACGGCATTATGGGTGATCCCACATTCCCAGGCTTCTTAATTCACTTTTTAATACGTGTAGCCGCCATTTTAGGAAAAAATTGATTCGTTACCGCGAAGCACCAGGAAATTCAGATTCGGTGTGAATCAATTGTTTCCGAAACTTCGGATCTAATTCCACTTCAGATGCTTCAATTCTCTCAACACTAGTAAATACAGTGGGAGAGGTAGATAAACAAGGGGATTCACTGGCCAGTCACAGTCTCCAGATATAGTGCTTCTTCCTGCCCTATGTGCCCTACGATGCTGTGATGTTTTTCTTAGTAAGCCAGCTGAGAGTTTCACTCACTGGTGCTTCTCCCCTGAGCCCTGCATATGCTGCAATCCAGGGAATTCCATAATCACATCATCAGTGGGCGCAGAGGAGAATACTGACAACAGATTTAGTAGGAATATAGCAAGCCTGCAAGCAAGCTCACCTCGCAGAATGCAAGGGAAAAGCAGTGAATTAGTCTCTTCAGAGGTGTGCACAATCGTAGTTGCTGCACCCAAGATTGTAATAGAATTTTTGCAATTAAACCCCCCCCCCCCCTTGGCTGCCATGACATGGTTCCCTAGGCAAGTGTCTACCTCTGACTACCCTTTGTCCCAGCACTGAATGTAGTCTCTTTATCTGCAGCCATAGGATTTATTTTTGCATTCTCCTCTTGTGCAATCACTTTGTTTTTACTTTGATTTTCTAAAGGTTGTCCTTTACTATATAAGAGCCAAATGACCGATCTTTCCACAAGCATAGCACATCCTATTTTGTACTGCAGTGCAGTTCTGACCTGTGTGCCCCTCTCTGCCACATTTATGACAGTTTACAGAAGTAAGTCTTTCTCTCTGGAGAATGTGATTTTGTACTCCTGGTATTCCCATTATAATAGGTGAGTTTGGAGATTGCATTAACTGATGTAGTTCAGACAGTTCAGTGATTCTCGTAATATCCTGCAGACCGAGGAGAGTCAGATTACGTTTTCTCAGC
This sequence comes from Rhinella marina, assembly GCA_900303285.1. NCBI lineage: Eukaryota > Metazoa > Chordata > Amphibia > Anura > Bufonidae > Rhinella > Rhinella marina. The sequence continues at coordinate 25,763 of ONZH01031071.1, forward strand.
AGGTTTCTTGTGCAGAGAGATGCATTTCTCAATATCCTGAGCTCTATTTCCTCTGTCATAGCACCATCATCACAACAAGGCTTTGGAAGATATTTTAACCTGGTCACATAACTGTCAGTGGTTTCTCCCACTTGTTATATGACCTGTCTAAACGTATAGGGGCAGCACCGTGGTTAGCACTGGTGCCTTGCAATGTTGGAGTCCTAGGTTTGAATCTGACCAAGGACAAAATCTACATGGAGTTGAGTTGTAAAGATGACTGTGTGTACATACAGAGGCAGGCTTGTTAGCCTGCCTCTTGCCTCCCTACTTCAGCTTCTGGGTACCTACATGTGCTATCTCTGCCTATATGACTTGCTGCCAGAATTGGCAGCTCTGCACATTTCCCTTTTCCCTGTGCTTCTTTGTTATTGCTTTTAAAGATTAAAGCAACCTTTTCCGCAACTTTTGACATATGAAATTAGTCGCTACAGGTTACATTACACTGAAATCAGTGATATCGCCATTAAAACATTCAGCAGTAGCATTCTGCAGAAATTAAACTGAAAAGGTACCTCTCTGTATATAAATGAGGTCCCTGGGGTCACCAGAGTGTCTCACAGCATTGCTAGAGGCCCCATGGCAACCTGCCCATCTTGCTTTAATTGACATCTCCCTAGCTACAGTACAGTCCCTGTCCATCTCTTCTTCAGACATGAGCAGTGATCCAAGGTGTATATAGTGCACATGTATGAGTTTTCAGCAGCACCAGCGATGATGTTTCCAAGGTAGATGTCAATAAATATAAGATGGTCATTGCTTTTACATGCCCCGATGACTCCAGGTGCCTCATTTACATACAGACAAGTACTTTTCCAATTATTTATTTTTGCAAAAACAGCACTTTTGGGAGTTGATTTCAGTTGGGTGTGAACTGTAGCGCCAGGCCATTAGTTGCTGAGAGGTTCCCTTTAATGTCTATAAACATGATTTCTACCACTTTTATCAGTTTAGCCATATGGTCTGGTTTGCAGCATGTATATTTTTTTAGCAATAAGTCCTAAATCAGTAAAATTTCTTTTATGGATGAAATATAAGTACAGATAACTTCTAGGGCTGTCTGTACACATCTGCCCTGTTAAATTTTAATGGTACAGTGATGACCTTCAGAGTATAAAGTGTGGTAATACAAAGGGTTTTCATTTTTAGTTCCCATTTCTTTAGTACTGTACTTAACAATTTAGACTTAATCATCTTCAATGTCAATAATTTCCCAAATTACTTCAGTGATGCCTCAGGACCATAGCGGTTTTATTGCACTACTGTCTATTACTTCACCTTCGGCACATTTCTCTATTATCAGATAATAAAACTGCTGTTTTTTGCCAAAACATGTAATAAATACTTTACTGTTCTTGTAGTAGATAAAGTCTCTGACTAAATTCCAAATCTACCGGGCTATTCTGTCAGATACAATTGAAAGTGCATGCTAATTAGACATAGGAATTTTCCATTCATGACTATGCATATAATCTTTATCAAAGGTTCATTTCATTGCTAGTAGATGGACTTCTATAAATTTATATAAATGAGCAGTCACCTCATTAATTTAATTAATCACTCTTTATATGAGATTTGAAGTCTCTTAATATACATTAATTAAATTGCTATGCAATTTCACTCAACTTATTTTGGCCTTAGGGCACATATTTCCAAAGTGATCTTCAATTTTTATAATTACATTATTTTGCCAACTTTAAAAAAAAATCATCATTACAACGTATCAGTCCGTTTACCAGAAGATCATTTAGCATATATTTTAGCACATCATTGTTTTAAGGCCTCTCTTATTGTAATATTTCAGTCCACTGTAAAACCTTTTATTGTGCTTCATCCACAGAGAGGGAGAATAAAAATACTTCAAATACATATTTTTGAAGTCAACATAAACATTAGGTAATACTTACTGTTTTAAACCCATAGGTTGTGAACTCAAAGGGTTACCCAGATTTTAACATCAACCTCACACTCTGCTACTTTGAGCCACAGGGTTACGCTAAATCTTCCCTCTTTAGCTATCTGACATCCACATCTAAGGGATATCAGCTGTCAAAACTTGTCATATTAAGTGGACAAGACGCCTTAAACTAGGTAACTCCCAATTACCCACTCAAACCCATTATGCTCACTTGCATTTACACAGTTGGTTTGTATGTTCTCCCCGTGTTTGCATTGGTTTCCTCCAGGTATTGCGGTTTCCTCCCACACTCCAAAGTCATACTGAAAGGGAACTTAGATTGTGAGCCCCATTGAGGATACCCTGATGCTAATGTCTGTAAAGCGCTGCGGAATATAGTGGTGCTATATAAATGCGTAAAAATTAAATAATTTTTATACGTGACCTTTTGATTATTTTCTCATGGGACATGAAGTGACCAAAAAATTCTGTCATCATATATATATATATATGTGAAATTAGAATTTTTTTATTTTTAAAAATTATTCAACTATTTTTCACCTTTTTAAGTCCCCTTAGGGAACTTTGTACTATAAAGAGCTATTTACCAACAATCTAATATAGCAGTCAGATGTGGCAGGCCTGGGGAATTTCAGAACTACATGAAGTTGGTATCATCTAAATCGGAGTACTGACCCGCAGAATAAAATGATCTTGTCATTTAAACCAAATAGTGAACACTGTGAAAATAAATCCCCAAAAAACTGTTAAATTGCTGTTTCTTTTACCCCTCCCCCTGCAAAAAGCTATAACTCATAAAAGCTATTTGATAAATGCATCCCAAAATGGTTCCTATAAAAACGTCAACTAATCCAGCCAAATTCGAGGTCTCATACAGCTAATTGGAAGAAAAAAAATATTTCCAGTTCTGCCACTGAGATGTAGAAAAGCAAGGTGGAGAGCTCCATCCCACTGAACCCTATCCCTCCCAAGCCATGGGCTTTATGTAGCGATATTTGCTCAGGAATAGCAGTCGAGATGCTGAAAAACAGGGAGGCACAGACACAGTCTCTGAAACCAAGTAGACTACCACAGCCCCTGCAGTGGAGTTACTACACGGAGAATGATCCCTTGTCTTATTTGTGGAAGACACTGAGTTGTCAGTTACGGACAGCACTAGGAGGATGCTCCTCAATTATAAAAGACTAGCCATAGGGATGTCAAGAAAGTTGACCCCTGATGTTAAAAACATGAGAGTGGAACAGGTCCATTGGGTGAGACCCCCACACTTAAAGTAATCTCATTAGGAAGACAGACCAGTGTGACCTAGGTAAGTTATAGTGTCGTATCTCTGAGTAAAAAATGCACCAAAAACCAAAAAAGCTTCTTCTTTATGTTTCTTTATCCAAAATACTTAACATTATAGTGTGTACATGACTCTACATGTAGTAAATGACTTATAGTCAGAAGCACATTATCAAGTCCATACTTAGCAATAAAGTCCTGCGAGCATAGGGCCTTTCTGAGGTTCAGCACATGTAGTGCCTAGCAAGAGTGTAGCTATGTTTCAGGGTCTGCCCTCTTTGTCAAGCATGGTTGTCAGAGTTGTAATAGTATCATCAAAGGTGGATATATATTGTATCTACTTCAAGATTTTAAAATTGAAATTAAGTATATTAGATAGTTAGACTTGATGCTTTAAGCCCAAAAGGGTTAAATGAGAACTGTAACTTTAATGTGTTTTTATAGGACAAAATTTTGAAGCAAGCTGGTACTAAGTGCTGTTACAGCTGTGATTGATGGCAGTGCCTATTTAATGAGGATTAGCAAGCTAGCATGCATGCTTGACAAAGGGAGCAGACCCCCGAAACGTAGCTACATGCTTGCTACATGTGGTGAACCTCAGAAGGACCCTATGCATGCAGCCTATGACTATATTGATAAGTATGGACCTTGTGACAACATGTGCTTCTGACCATGTAATTTATTTATGTGAAGGATTTTAGATATAGAAACGAGGAAGAATAAAGAAGAAGCTTATTTCATTTTTGGTGCTTTTTTTACTCTAAGTCTGGATTGGAATCGAGTTGGGATATCGAAATTTTTACACCATTGTTGTCCTGTAGTGCGACTATGTATTGTATATGCCATCAAATAATTTGAGGAATATTGTGGTATCATGCTTTTAGAGACAGCAAATCCCCCTTACAATTTAGGGGCACTAAAGTGCTTATCTTTTGGAACTACTCAGCCAAAGTGATTTCAGCTGCGGTACCCGGACACTTTATGAGTTGCCTATTGCATTGGTACAGTAGCTACTTTCAAAACGTCAGCAGAGGTGACTTCCTATTTGTGGAGCAAAGATTAGTGGAACACAGAAATGGAGAAGTGAAGATGGTCATCAGGAACTATACAGTAAGAGCATCAGTACTCACAGAACACAGTAATTACACTGGCAGAGTTAGCATCCACCCCGCTTCTCCAAAGGACTGGGCTGCTGAACTATGATTCCCCATCATACAGGAGGCAGCAGAAAACAGGATGCATTAGCATCCTAGCAACAGGCACGAGCGACTGACAAATACATTTACCATACTTTCTCCATGCTTGACCCCTTTTATTCCACAGATTTCTCGAGGGACTCTTCTACTTATTTTTATTTTAGCACAAGGCCGCAACATAACAAGATGTGAAAAAAGTAAAAGGGTCTTAAAGGGGTTGTCCAAGTTATGAAAAAAAAAATATAGCACTGTAAATCTGATGGGTAGCAATATATAACTAAGTTCAGCAAGTTTTAGGCAAAAAAAATCTATATTTCCTCATTTCCCTGGTTCTCTTCTAGCCTTTGTTTACATGCAGTAATAACAATCTCTGCCCCTCCCCCCTCCCCCCTTCTCTGCAAAGGCAGTGAATACAAGTGCTGAGTGACATGTCTGCCTGCTAGAATACTCAGCAGCATGTTGCATGTGTAGGACTACAAGTCCCAGCTGTACAATGACACTGCTGATACACACAGGAAATTCTCTCTACCTGTTCTTGTACAATACAATTCCTCTATAGCTCCTTGCCCAGCATTTGTCTCCTCTCACTGCTGCAGCTACTATTTGTTGTAAAGCCTTGAGCCCTCAGTGTGTTCTGGCTGAAGGGGTTAATGTTTTATCTGAAGGAATCCAGGGAGAGAGCAGATAGCAAGAGCCCGGCAAAGAAAGGGGGCGTGGCCAGTGACGTCTCGTGTACAGACTGTTATCTGAACTCTGAGGCTTGTGAACGAAACATCACAGACCAGGGAGATAAGGTGACATCACAGGTCATGTGACCCTCAGTCAACTCTGAGAAACTAGCAGCTTTAGAAACACAAAGTATATGGGAAAGTTGTTATACCTGACAAGTTAGAAACATATAAAGAACAAAAAAATAACTCGGACAACCCCTTTAAGACTTTCCAAATGCAATGTACATACAGCACATTTGCATACATCTGTATATTATCCATTAATACAAGCATTGTATGATCTAAAAGATGGTTAAAAATGCTACATAAATTAAATTTATTTAATCAATATGTACAATTTAAATTTTGTATTTTGTCATAAATTGTTGATGTTTTTTTGCATAATCTCATTCACTTTAATCTACGTTTTGAATAAATGGAAACCTTTTTTTCCATAGCTGTTGTGATCAGTGTTGCTAAGCAGCTAAGGTCATTTAGCTTATTATGTGGCAGCAAACCATTATTTTGAGTCAGAAGCATTCTAAAAAATATAAGCTTTGTTGTCCCCAGACACAAAGGGCATTTCTAAGTGATGTATTCTTATTTTAATATAACCATATTCCCAGTTTCATGGATCTCAATACCAAAAGAGAAAGATATTATAACTAGAGATGAGTGAGCACTAAAATGCTCGGGTGCTCGTTATTCGAGTCGAACTTTTGCCGATGCTCGGGTGCTCGTTTCGAATAACGAACCCCATTGAAGTCAATGGGAGACTCGAGCATTTTTTGCAGGGGACCAAGGCTCTGCCTAGGGAAGGCTGGGTGAAAACCTGGAAACCTCAGAAAATGATGGAAACACCACGGAAATGGACAGGAAACAGCAGGGGCAGCATGCATGGATGCCTCTGAGGCTGCCTAATCCCACCATTACCCCAAATTCTCCTAGTGGGGCATGTGTGGTATCGATTCTTCTCAGTTTAAAATCGTATACGTCCCCTATCTTGGGACCATATATTTCATGGATTTTTCGAACACGGAAAAGGAAAAAGAGCTTGCTCTGGCCAGGGAAGTGTCTTTCCTACTGCAGCTAAGGGGACGTGTCCATGCTCTGCCTATCACAGGTCAGGAGGCAATTAAAAGAAGAACCAAAAAAAAATCAGTACAATATCTAATACGTCCCCTATCCGGGTAAATTGTTTGGAGAGAGGGCCTGTAGGTGGGGGGCAGGCTGGGGGGAAGGAGGTTGAGCTGGAAGAGCCAGAGGAGTGCCCCCTGGGCTAGCGTGTGTGGTGGTGACAACACCCGAATGGATTTGGAAAAACTGTAGCATCAACCGGTACAATATGTATTCTTCTGAGTTTAATACCGTATACGGCACCTATCCGGAAAAATAGTTTGGAGAGAGAGAAAGAGAGGAAAAAGACGTGCAGTATGGAGCAATTACACGGAAACTATTAGATTAGGCAGACTTGATCTGCTTAATTGCAACCCAGACAAATGAGAGAAAGAGAGGAAAATGACGTATTTGTAAAAGTGAAGTTCAGTATAGATCAGGGGTGCACAACGTTTTCTGGGTGGGGGCCACATTCTCCGACTGAACCAACGTCAAGTGCCGAAAATAAAATTTAAAGGGGTATTACCAACTGAAATACTGTATTTATGGCAGATTGAACACACAGTGTATACCATTAATGTCTAGTTACAGTTCCAGGAGTCCCATCTAATGGGAGAAATACATGAAAAATGCATGTGAGCAGCCACAAAACATGGACATACATGTCTGTTACCAGATGGATGGGGCCACACAGAATGGTATCAAGGGCCGCATGTGGCCCCCGGGCCGCAGGTTGTGCACCCCTGGTATAGATCAAGTGTGGTATGTGTTCTATGTATACTACTCAGTTTAATACCGTATTTGGCAGCTTTCCGGAAAAATAGTTTGGAGAGAGAGAAAGATAGGAAAAAGACCTAAATTGTTTGGAGAGAGGGCCTGTAGGTGGGGGGCAGGCTGGGGGGGAGGAGGTTGAGCTGGAAGAGCCAGAGGAGTGCCCCCTGGGCTAGCGTGTGTGGTGGTGACAACAGCCGGATGTAGTTAGAATGATGACGCAGGACCCCAACTTAAAAATTTAGCATCAACCGGTACAGTCGTAAATTATGAGATTGATCAAGTGTGGTATGTCTTCTATGTATACTACTCAGTTTATTACCGTATATGGCAGCTATCCGGAAAAATAGTTTGGAGAGAGAGAAAGATAGGAAAAAGATGTAAATTGTTTGGAGAGAGGGCCTGTAGGTGGGGGGGCAGGCTGGGGGAAAGGAGGTTGAGCTGGAAGAGCCAGAGGAGTGCCCCCTGGGCTAGCGTGTGTGGTGATGACAACAGCCGGATGTAGTTAGAATGACGACGCAGGACCCCAACTTAAAAATTTAGCATCAACCGGTACAGTCGTAAATTATGAGATTGATCAAGTGTGGTATGTCTTCTATGTATACTACTCAGTTTAATACCGTATATGGCAGCTATCCGGAAAAATAGTTTGGAGAGAGAGAAAGATAGGAAAAAGACGTAAATTGTTTGGAGAGAGGGCCTGTAGGTGGGGGGCAGGCTGGGGGGAAGGAGGTTAAGCTGGAAGAGCCAGAGGAGTGCCCCCTGGGCTAGCGTGTGTGGTGGTGACAACAGCCGGATGTAGTTAGAATGACGACACAGGACCCCAACTTAAAAATTTAGCATCAACCGGTACAATTGTCAATTATGAGCTCGATCAAGTGTGGCATGACTTTTTAGATGGAGATTGCATGTGGTCACGTACTCCCTGGAACCCCATAGTCATCCCTTCTCTGATGTGCTACCCCAGAACATTCTCTGCCCCAATTCGCAAGACCTTTTGCAGTCTCCATGTGCTGACAGTGGGGATTTACCAGTGTTGTCTGAGGAGGTGGTCGACAATGGCGAGACACAGGTGTCGGAGGGTGAGGTAGTTGTATGGGAAGCAAGTTACAGTGGGGACTCCTTGGGGGGACTTTCTCATGATGGGACAGATTCAACTTGGGTGGATCAGGCACAGGAACAGATCAATTTTTTTTTTTTTTGTGTTTATTTAACTTTTATTTAGCACAAATAACCACAGAGATATTTATTCGTTATGTTCGCTGCGCAGTCTGGCATTGGGGTTTGTCACTTTGATGGCTAGCTGTGCCGCTCTCTCCACAATGGTCTTTAGGTTCTTTGAGGAGACGTTGTGGGCGATTTCTGCACAGAAGGACTTGTTGCTCATCAACAGAACCTCGAGCTCCTTGACATTGTGGACCAGGAATTTGCGGAACCCTGTGGGCAGCATGTGTTTGGTCTTCTTGTTGCTACCGTATCCAATGTTGGGCAATATAGATACGCAGGTAATATTATTTTTCACACCTATCCCAAAAAAAAAATGTACGCAGTTTGCGCAAATAAAACTGGAAACTGGAACTGGAGAGAGGGCCTGTAGGTGGACCTCCGAAAAAATTGTTTGGAGAGAGGGCCTGTAGGTGGACCTCCGGAAAAATTGTTTGGAGAGAGGGCCTGTAGGTGGACAGTTTTTTTAGTCAGCCTTAGGCAAAGACGACAAGGAGGAGGAGGAGGAGGAGTAGAGAAGAGGAATCGGATACATAAGTAATGTTAATCTTTAGCTGCTTTCCCCCGGAGGAGATTTGAATTCCGGTGAAATCCAGGCTTTGTCATTTTAATAAGCGTCAGCCTGTCAGCGCTGTCAGTTGACAGGCGTGTACGCTTATCGGTGATGACGCCACCAGCTGCACTGAATACCCGCTCTGACAGCACGCTAGTGGCAGGGCAGGCCAGCACCTCCAAGGCGTACAGCGCCAGTTCAGGCCACGTGTCCAGCTTTGAAACCCAGTAGTTGTATGGAGCAGAGTGATCGCTACGGACGTTGGTATGGTCAGCTAGGTACTCCCTCACCATCTTTCTGTACAGCTCACCCCTACTCTGCCTAGACTGGGGACAGGTGACAGTGTCTTGCTGGGGTGACATAAAACTGGCAAAGGCCTTGGAGAGCGTTCCCCTGCCAGTGCTGGACAAGCTGCCTGCTCGTCTCCTCTCCCCCGCTACTTGGCCCACAGAACCATGCCCTCCTTGTGCACCAGGGCCTGTTGATATCTATTCACTCTCATACTCCTTTCCTCTGCAGGGATGAGAGTGGAAAGGTTCTGCTTGTACCGTGGGTACTGGAGAGTGAACACCCAGTAATCGGTGTTTGAAAAAATTCTTCTAACGCGAGGGTCACGGGATAGGCAGCCTAACATGAAGTCTGCCATGTGCGCCAGAGTCCCAACACGCCAGAATTCCCTCTCCTCACTGGCCTGACTCTCCATTTCCTCCTCCTACTCCTCCAAGTCCTCCTCTGCAGCCCATAAACGCTCAAGAGTTAAGGACTGAGCACTGGTACCCTCTACTGTCTCGCCGACATTCTCCTCCTCTTCCTCCTCATCCTCATCCCCCTCCTCCGATATGCGCTGAGAAAAAGACCGGAGGGTTCTCTGGCTATCAAGCGAAGTATCTTCCTCCACCGTCTCTTGTGACAAGCGCAAAGCATCCGACTTGATGCTGAGCAGTGAGTTTTTCAACAGGCAAAGCAGCGGGATGGTGAGGCTGATAATGGCGGCATCGCCGCTGACCATCTGTGTTGACTCCTCAAAGTTGCTCAACACCTGGCAGATATCAGACATCCACGTCCACTCCTCATTGTAGACTTGAGGAATCTGACTGACCTGACTACCAGTTCTGGTGGAAGTTGACATCTGGCAGTCTACAATCGCTCTGCGCTGCTGGTAAACTCTGGATAACATGTTTAATGTCGAATTCCATCTCGTGGGCACGTCGCACAACAGTCGGTGAGCGGGCAGTTGTAGGCGGTGCTGCGCTGCCCTGGGAGTGGCAGCATCTGTGGTCAACTTGCGGAAATGCGCACAGATGCGGCGCACCTTGGTGAGCAAATCAGACAGATTGGGGTATGTCTTGAGGAACCGCTGAACTATGAGATTGAACACATGGGCCAGGCATGGCACATGTGTCAGTCTGCTGAGTTGCAGAGCCGCCACCAGGTTATGCCCGTTGTCACACACAACCATGCCTGGCTTGAGGTTCAGCGGTGCCAGCCACACATCGGTCTGCGCCGTGATGCCCTGTAACAGCTCTTGGGCGGTGTGCCTTTTGTCACCTAAGCTCAGCAGTTTGAGCACCGCCTGCTGTCGCTTACCCACGGCACTGCTGCTGCGCCTAGAGCTACCGACTGAAGGCGCCGTGCCCACGGATGGTAATTCGGTGGAGGAGGAGGAGGCATAGTACGTCTGAGAGACCGTGACCGAGGTAGGCCCCGCAATCCTCGGTGTGGGCAGTACATGAGCGGCCCCAGGGTCATTCTCGGTCCCAGCCTCCACCAAGTTAACCCAATGTGCTGTCAGTGAGATATAGTGTCCCTGCCCGGCAGCACTTGTCCACGTGTCCGTGGTTAGGTGGATCTTCTCAGAAACAGCGTTGGTCAGGGCACGGATGATGTTCTGTGACACGTGCTGGTGTACGGCTGGGACGGCACATCGGGAAAAATAGTAGCGGCTGGGGACCGAATACCGAGGGGCAGCAACCGCCATGAGATTGCGAAAGGCCTCGGTCTCTACCAGCCTATAGGGCAGCATCTCCAGGCTAAGCAATTTGGAGATGTGGACGTTGAGGGCTTGGGCATGTGGAACTGTATTTCCTCATGCGCTCCAGCGTCTGCTGTAAAGACAGCTGAACGCTGCGCTGGGACACATTGGTGGACACTGTGGAGGATCGTGGAGGCGAAGGTGTGGTTTTCAGGCCTCGCCATCTAGGCCTCGCCACGGGAGCTTCACTACATGAAACAGTTGCTGCTGATGCACCAGCTCTGGCCCTACTTCTCCCTCTGGCCACACCACTGCCTCTTACAACCTGTTCTGGTGCAGTACTCGCCTCCGCTTCAGAAGCACTGTCTTCACTCGGCAAATCAACCCAGCTTGGGTCAGTCGCCTTGTCATCCTCCGATTCCTCAGTCTGCTCCCCCCTCGGACTTCCTGCCCTGACAACAACTTCACCACTGTCTAACAACTGTGTTTCCTCATCGTCCGACACCTCTTTACAAACTTCTTCCACTAACTTAACATTGTCATCATCATCACCCACAGACTGCGACAGTTGGAAAACTTGGGCATCGGGAACGAGGTCAGCAGCAACCTGAGAAGTGGTTTGTGACTCTGGGAAGGGTCCAGAAAACAGTTCCTCAGAGTATGCCGGATCGCATTCCAAATTTTCCTGGGAGGGGGCAGACTGGGGGGAAGGAGGTTGAGGTGGAGGATCCAGAGGAGTGCTCCCTTGGGTAACGTGGGTGGACTGCGTGGAAGACTGACTGGTGGACAAATTACTTGAAGCATTGTCCGCAATCTACGACATCAGCTGTTCGCACTGTTGTGGTTTCAACAGTCCTCTACCACGTGTCCCTGTAAGTTGAGACATGAAGCTAGGGAGTGTAGCTCTGCGGCGTTCCCCTGCTCCCTCATCAGCAGGTACTGTCTCATCCTGCCCAGGAGCACGGCCTCTGCCCCCTGCAGTAATTGAATGCCCACGCCCACGCCCTCGTCCTCGACCCTTAGCCCTGGGGTTCAACATTTTCTGTATATAAGTGTATTATATAAAAAATAAAAAATAAATGGGCCTGGTGTACTGAAACCCACAAACTTGTTCAGTCTGGTTTAATTAAGTGACGTAAAGAAAGTGTCACCTGGACAGAAAATACGGATTGGAGTGAGTGGACAGCTGAACTGTGACACACAGAATGGTTCCACACTGCTGTGTGAAATGGATTTGTATCACTGAGCTAAAACAACTAAAAACTATTTTTTTTATATATTTTTTTTGTAGTTTTGTTTTTTTTTGGAACGTGACGTGCAGAAACTATCGTAGAGCTAACTGACACCCTACTGACGGTGGCTATTTAGACTGCAACCCAGACAAATGTCGCACAGAGATTTTTGGGATCAAGCTATATACGTGACAGGCAGCAAAAGACTTGGTTGTATTAAGTGACGTACAGAAAGTGTCACCTGGACAGAAAATACGGATTGGCGTGAGTGGACAGATGAACTGTGAGACACAGAATGGTTCCACGCAGCTGTGTGAAATGGATTTGTATCACTGAGCTAAAACAACTAAAAAACTATTTTTTTATATATTTTTTTTATATATTTTTTTGTAGTTTTGTTTTTTTTTGGAACGTGACGTGCAGAAACTATCGTAGACCTAACTCACACCCTGTTAATGGTGGCTATTTTGACTGCGACCCAGACAAATGTCGCACAGTGATTTTTTTGATGAAGCTATATACGTTACAGCAAAAGACCTGGTTGGATTAAGTGTCGTACAGAAAGTGTCACCTGGACAGAAAATACGAATTGGAGTGAGTAGACAGCTGAACTGTGACACACAGAATGGTTTCACACTGCTGTGTGAAATGGATTTGTATCACTGAGCTAAAACAACTTAAAAACTATTTTTTTATATATTTTTTTTATATATTTTTTTTGTAGTTTTGTTTTTTTGGGACGTGACGTGCAGAAACTATCGTAGAGCTAACTGACACCCTACTGACGGTGGCTATTTAGACTGCGACCCAAACAAATGTCGCACAGAGATTTTTGGGATCAAGCTATATACGTGACAGGCAGCAAAAGACTTGGTTGTATTAAGGGACGTACAGAAAGTGTCACCTGGACACAAAATACGGATTGTGGTTTGTGGTGACTGGACAGCTGAACTGTGACACACAGAATGGTTCCACACTGCTGTGTGCAATGGATTTGTATCACTGAGATATAACATTAAAAAAAAGGGGGTTATATATGGCGATAGCTGCAAGCCAGGTGACCAAAAAAAATGTCTTGTAGCCCTTAGAAGGGCTGTTGGGTTCTTTATGGGTGATTCCTGCCTAACAGAGAACTAAATGCAGGCCCTAACACTCTCCCTGAAACGCAGCAGCTCTATCCCTAACGACATCCAGACGGCATCTGAGCCGAGCACCGCGGCCAGTCAGTAGTATATTCCAGGGTCACCTGATCAGGTCAGCCAACCCCTGCTATCGACATGTAAGGGCCCCACGTGATGCTGGGTGTACCGCAGAGTCTCCTGGCTTGTGATTGGCTGAGTTTATAGGCGCCAAAAAAGCACGATGCGGAAGTTGCCATTTCCTCAAGCATGGCGAGATACTCGTCCGAGCAGCGAGCACTTACGAGTACCCTAATACTCGAACAAGCACCAAGCTCGGACGAGTATGCTCGCTCATCTCTAGTTATAACACCATTTTACTATAAGATGTAAGAAAACGATAACAAAAGACATGTATGAACCCTACATTTCTTTTTGAACTTTCATTTTGCTTGGTGAGATATGATCTGATATGAAGTTTGTTACAAAACGATGACCATGAGTATGAAGTTATGGGTGTTATTTTACAATTAAAATAGCAAGATCCCATGTCATCTTGCTACTCAAACTGCTGTCACACTGTCTTTTCTCACTAGATCCCATAGTTTCAGAGCAGAGAAAGTTCATTCACAGGGGACAATAGACAGTTCGGACCACCCAGTTGACAAATTAGTATATCAATAGTCTATTTTGCATCTTAAATGCCACAAATACTGACTGGAAATGTGAAGAAATAGTGCAACTCTTGGAAAAGTGACTACTGTAGCAGGGTAGCCAGATGAACATATAGTAGGTAATATTGTATTTCACACTTTTTTAGGTTGTGATAGGTCTGTGCAGATAGCTCAAAATGTTTACCTGATGTGCAGTGGAAAACTACAGGTAATCTAACGTGATATGAAACATAACAATTGGCATGTTCAGCTCCACTATACCTGTAACCTATGACTTGTGTTGTGCAGGTTGAGAAACTGCATGCAATACAACAAATAGGGGCAGAGGCGTAGCTAAAGGCTCATGGGCGCAAGAGTTCAGCTTTGGCCCTGTTTCCCTCAGTGCTTTGTGCCTTTTTGCTGCCTGAGGCAAAATTTGAAACGATGTTAGCCAGTGGCAGGTCATGCGTGACATCTGCTGTTTGTTCTGGCCCTTTGAGGAGATCACTTTATCTGTCGGTCGCCAGGACTACGGGATGAACAACGTCCACGTCCTGGAGCAGATGCTGATAAATCTGGCTGACCAGGGGATATAAGATGTGGTGGTTACATTTCATGGCCACCTAAGCCTTGTGGGGGCTGAACTGGCAGAGGATGAGGACAATAGGTGGTTAATCTTCCGAAGTGACAGGAGAGGAGCAAGAGAGGAATAAGGAGCTGGAGGGCAATGAGGAAGACCAGGTAAATGACCCTGACAGACTGTGGCAGTATGAAGTGGGGATCGAGGCAGTCCCTCAGAGTCCCTTGTGCAAATGGCAAAATACATGATGAGTTGCTTGCGTAGTGACAGCTGCATTATCAACATTTGGCAGAAGGATGACTACTAGTTCTCCACGATTTTTGACCCTCACTACTGGGCCAAAATGGGGGCCTTTTTCACACATGCTGAAAGGGATGAAAAACTGAACTATTATTGAAACATCCTATGTAGTCGGTTAGTCCCTGCATATGTGCACCATCTCCCATCCTCACAAAGGTCTGGCCGGGGGGACCCCTATACTCACGCTCCACTGACATGACTGTTGGAGGGGGGTTGGGGGGCAGGAGAACACCAGCTCCATCAGCAGCAATTTAAGTCTTGGGTCTCTAATGAGCCATTTTCTTCATCTGCTTACTGAAGAAAGCATCCAGCAGGACATAGAGCAGAATCAGCAGGTGGTTGCATACTTGCACTGCAAACCCAGATCCAAGATCCCCAGGACCAATTGGCAGCCAAACTTGATTTATGGCCACAACAGACCAAGTTTGCCATGGACACGCTTTCCTGCCCAGTTGATGTGTGTTATTACCCCAAAGAGAACTCTGCTCTCAATAAGAAATGTTGCTTCAGCCACTATTCTGATGCTGCCACCTGCCTCATTCCGTACATCCTCTGCATCTGCTGCCTTCTTCTCCTACTGCCACCCACTATCTTGTGCTGTTACTGAACAACTGCCAGTAGTGTATCTGTTTGGCCTTGTTGACATCACTGTTTAGTTTACCTTTCTCTTGATGTGTCAGAATAAACAAAAAATAAAAAGCACAGTGGATCCTATCTTTGGAGAAGCCATAAGGTCTCTATCACTGGGTCAGTATTTTGCATCAGGATATGATCTTGTTTTGGAAGTCAAAAGCAGGAGTGGGTCCAAAACACAGAAGACATGCAAATATTTCCTCATGTGTTATCTTTGTTTTGGACCCACCACTGTTTTTGTGACCTTACCAATACCGATGAAATACTGATGCTAAAAACTGACCAAATACTGACCATGATAGAGGCCATTAAAGCCCTGCATGCAGGAATTCTTTTTGATCTGAAACCCTATTCCAGAGGCAAATAGCAAAAATGCAAATTGAGCATGAGGTCTCTATCACATGGTAAGTATTTAGCATCAGGCTTTAATCATGTTTTGGAAACCAAAATCAGAAGTGGGTCCAAAACAAAGAAGACATGAACATATTTAGGTGTCATCTCTATTTTGGACCCAGTCCTGTTTTTTTTTTTTTGGCCTTACCAACACTGATCAATTACAAACCGTGGGAATGTAAATGCCTGAAATACAGGATCCATGTTTTTGGAGGTGTTCTTCTGGCAGATCAGAAGAAGGGGAAAACAAGCAGAGGTCACACTTCAGTTATTTGCTCAGTTTTTGACCTGTAACTGTCCAAATAAGTGAAGTATGAACTGAGTCTAAGAGTGACACCTACCACCTGCCTGTCATACTGACTCACAGTAACACTTTTACTACCACAACAGACTAGCTATGTATGTTTCTACACTGTACATTGATGAACACCGAGATAAACTTCCTCTGTAGGCTGGGAAATAGCTGATTTATAATATGATTTGTGATTAATTAATCTGGCTCTGAATTAATTTTTTTCTTTAAAAAATTCAGCAAAGTGTCCAAATAGAATTTTTGAAAACTTTGCTAATTTCTAGATACTACTATCCATTTTTTAATTGCTGCTCAACCATAGAAATATATGCTATTGTTGTTATTCATAAAGTTCACTCTACTGTCAACAAGTTATGGGTCTATGACTTTGCTATAAGGATCTATGGAGGAGATTTATTATAGCTTTAAGACTGGTGTAAAAAAAAGTCACAAATTTTGTCACAAGTGCTGGTTTGCAACAAAATTTGCTACTGTTTAGCTTTTTTATACAGCCTTGCCACTTTTCCCAAAGGTAGGTGGGGTGTTGATAGAACCTATAAGATCTTACTGATTTAACATGTGCGCCAGCATGCAACACACCAGAAATCTATTCCAGCTTCTGGCTGAAGTACATTTCAGGTCTGGTCCGGGGCAGACTTGGAACTTAAAGTGGCCCTGGAAAAAAAATAAAAGTACCTCCATTTTGTAGGTAGGTCCAAATTAACAGAAGTGGGACAACATAAGTAGGCAGGGTCAACAATAGCATAGTGCAAAATACCATCCCAGTAGAACTAAATAACACAGTTTAACACAATATACTGCCCCAAAAGCTGACCCTCTATGGTGGCTATCATTAGCTACTTTACCATCTTCTATCCTCCTCCTCCAGTTTTCCCCATGGGGCATCTGCCCACTGGGAAATTTCCCTGTAGGGTCTATGGCCAATCTGCCCCTGGTTCTGGTGCATGGACAGCCCAAATTACACCACACGCACACTCTTCTAAATAATTGAAGTGCAAGACAAATTAAGACTGGCGATACCACAATGGCATACTTAATCATTCTTCCTCCATGTATTCTAGTTACAGAAGACTTCAAAGGCCTAAAGAAACCAGAAAAGGCAAGTGATGGATCCCTGTACTGGAAATATTTGGACCTGATGCAGAATGGAAGAAAAATCAGATCTATACTTATAACTATAATTCAAAACTAAGCAAATAATGTGAAACATTAGTTGGTCAATCCTATTATGCTGATTTTTTTTCTACATTCATATCTCAATTTTACATATGTTCTGAAGAGGCTGATGATGATCTTGAATAATTTTATGTATTAACTCAAAGACATACTGGTTAAATGTGGAGTTTTCTATTGGATTTTTCTATATGGGAGTTTTACCATTTTAACGGATATTAAAGGCTCTTAACATACTATTCCCAATCTTGAAGCTTGAATTGTAGCACACGTTTTCTCTAGCCCCACATTCAGCATATCACATTTTATAATTTATGAGGAGTAAAGAGCACAATATCTAGATGAAGTGCTACTAGGTAATTATACGGAATGTAATCCTATAAATAAAAGAACTTAAAAATACAACCAGCTTTAAACTTGCTTGCTTTGACTCAGCATCAAAGAAGAGTAAGCTCTCAGTAAAGTATCATTAATTACCCTGATATAAAGACAACAATAATGCATCAAGAGCTGAAAGCATATTTGAAGAATATTCAAAGGACTTATTGATTGCATCCAATTATTGGAGTGTCCTGGATGTAACATGGCCCCATGAATTTCTATGGGCACAATAATTTGGATTTATTTACTAATATGGCCATGTACATAATAGAGATGGATTTTATAAAATATACAGTAGTTTTCTGAAAACAGGGAAGTTACAAAAAACAAATATTAACCTGTAAATGCTGTGAGTTAACTTAAAGCAACTTACACTCTCGAATTTTCAGATTCCTTACAGCATATTAATATTCATTAGCTAATTAATGTATTTACTTCTAAAGTGTTGGACGATAATCATGTCATTATAAACCTTTTAGTGCTACTCCAGGGATATTCTTCTAATGAATTACTTAATGGGCAGAAAATAAAAAAGCAACTAGAATTTCCTAGTTTAATGTTAGCTGACTGAATGCTTCAATAATTATTTCTCATATAAGAATAAGATTATAACCTAATAATCCCTAAAGGATTGAAATATTGAATTGTGGGTCATTTGGAGTACAATATATAAAATATCATTAACATATACAAAATGAATCCTTTTATTAATGGAAATTATTATAAATATCATGTTATAACTTATGTAGCTAACAAAAAAATGACAGTCAAATACAGTAATAAGGTGACTGGTAATTTGTGTTTGAGCTCAATAATGTTCACATTTTTTGGAAACTTTTGGACCCACTGTGCAAACTAACTGGATTGGCTTTACATTAGACCTAGAGATGAGCAAACCTGCTCGAAACGAGCACTGTATCCTCAGGAGGACGGAAGCGGCTGCCTGCGCCCATGCGAGCACAGGGGAGCCGAGCGGTACAGTGCTCGTTTCGAGCACGTTCGCTCATCTCTAATTAGACCCTAAGTGTGTTATACTGATGCTCCCCTGGTATTCAACCTTTAACCCCTGTACAAGGATCTGGACTTTGATGCAGAGAAGCAACCAGGCCGCTACCTCTTGGGATAGTTAAAATATAGTTGGCAGTTGACCGACTGAGGTCAGGGAATCTGGTGCAAGCACCAGAAGCTCTAGGCACATAAGACGCAGAAAAACCTCAGGTACAATCTAAACAGTCACTTATACTGATTATGTGGTTTTTGGAAGAACTTGACTGTAGGAAGGTTGGCTGCATGCCTGAGACACAGAGAAACCACGCTACAATTACAGAAGCAGTCTGGGCAGTCTCTAATACTAGAGCCACAGATAATGACAACACAGAACTGGAGATACTAAAAAAGCTTGTGGGAAGGGTAGTAATGGTTGTAGGAACAAGGCAGAAACTAAGAATGTAGCACAGACAGCCAGACAGACTCGGAGAACTTAAACATGAACTTGAAACTGAAAGCTGAACTGTGAGGTCAGGAGTAGACAGGTAGGATGAGTACATGACAGGAACACAGACAGGAACACAGGCTGGATAATTTAAGAGAATCACTGAAGCACAAGTCTTCTATACACCTTTACTGGTCATAGAGAACCTTAAAGCTCAGGCACCACATGCCTTATATACCCAGAGACCCTCAGCCACAGACTGCGGAAGGATTTGCAGATGTGAGCCCTGGACCTTTAAGAGGCCACAGGTGAGCACACGCATACCCTAAGGGAATGGAGACTGGACCAATGGTGACAGCAGCTCGCAGAGGATGCCAGGCAGCATGGTAAATGGCATGACAGTTGCAGGGATAGACTATTGACCAAACATCTTGTCTCAAGTTAAAGAAATTCATGAAAAGTACAGAATATTTAACTCTAAGTGGAAAACGTTGGTCCACGCAAAGTGTACTTTAAAGATCTGTTTACGGAAATTCACCTAAAATATTACGGTATGGCCCCACGTTCAGTTTTCTTGAAACAGTTTTTGAAACCAAGTGAATCATAAAAACAAAGAAAGTATTAAGGGCACATATGACTTCTCATCTGTTTTATCTAATATATAAAGCTGAGTGTATGTATGTCCGCTAAAGGAGTCCGCACCGTCGCAGCTACAATCACAAAATTTGGCACACAGGTACATCAGGTGTCTGGGAAGGTTTTAGAATGGGTCTCAGCTCTCCAGGTTGTACCGTTCCTGAGATATTCCCAAAAAATGCATTAGCCAATAGAAGCACGACCCACGTCACCCACCCACGTCACACGACCCTTATCAGCCAATAGAAGCTCGCAGGCAGTTAGTCTCAACACACAGAGTTTCACACCAGGTTTTCATAACAACCCAGCCATTTTCCTTCACTGCTGTAGGTCTGCTTTAAAAGGGCAGAGCGCTGTGGATGACACTGTTAAAGGGGTATTCCTGTTTCCATAAATATAACTTATGTTTTAGACTAACTCATCATCAATCATTACCTAATATAATGTAAATTTCACATATTTATCATTCAGTAGTAATAAAAGATGTTTTCTTCCACTGCTACCCATTGCGTTTCCTCATAAATTACCATGGCATCGACCTGTAATTCAGACCACCCTCAAAAGAAGGACCTAAAAGCCCCACCCCCAGGCCCCACTAATCTACGCCCCGACTTGATCAGTCCACGCCCCTTCCACTCCACAGGCGACGGGGATTGAAAAAATGAAGGTAAAAATCACCTTCTGTCAGCTGCAGGGGTGGGAGGAGGGTGACTTTCTCCCTGCAGGTCATGCTCAGACTGCACAGTGCTGCTGTCTGAGAGTGAGCTGTTCAAAAGGACATCCCTGCGTCTGTCCAGACCCTACGCACGACGGAGAACAGGGAGTCTGAAAGCCGGACTGTCCAGCCTAAAACCGGACCTCTGGCCTCCCTAGGTGCAGGCTGATATTAGGGTGGCCAGATGTCCGGTTTTAAGCTGGACAGTCTGGTTTTCTGGCTCCCTGTCCTTTGTCCAGCGCAGTGCCTGGACGGACACAGGGATGTCCACCCTTTCATTAGTGATTAACTAATTCTCAGATGAAACAGTTCACGTACTTCCTATAGATATGATTAACTGTCTGACTAAATGTACGTTAAAATCAGCACTTTATTAATAATTCATAATAAAACATTAAAGTGACCCTCCACTTGTTGAATAAAGTCAGGCTAAGCCACTACCCCTCCTCCTGTGCTACATTGTATCGCTCTCTCTAAAGGGTCGATATTGAATGGGAAATGTGATATAAAGTTCAAAGGGATCCTGTAAGTAAAAAGGACATCAATGATTACTTAGTAGCAAGCCTAATCTTCCCTATATCATAAATATAAAGGGGCTAGGTACACCAGCAATCTACTCCGAGCGTACTGCATGCAGCAAATAGATTCCTGAGGTGTATATAACAGGGATAGATATAGAAATGGAAATATCGATAAATAAGTCCCAATTAATTAAACCCCTCTACAAAAGAAGTAACTATAGAGGTGGTAAAAATAAACAAAAATCCACCTCAGGAATCAATTGAAGATATATCAGTATATGAGATGTAATTAGAGATGAGCGAGCATGCTCGTCCGAACTTGGTGCTCGTTCGAGCATTAGGGTACTCGTAAGTGCTCAATGCTCGGACGAGCATCTCGCCATGCTCGATGAAATGGCATCTTCCGCATTTTGAATTTTTGGCGCCTATAAACTCAGCCAATCACAAGCCAGGAGACTCTGCGGTACACCCATCATCACGTGGGGCCCTTACATGTCGATAGCAGGGGTTGGCTGGCCAGATCAGGTGACCCTGGAATATACTACTGACTGGCTGCGGTGCTCGGCTCAGTCGCTGCCTGGATGTCGTTAGGGACAGATCTGCTGCATTTCAGGGAGAGTGTTAGGGCCTGGATTTAGTTCTCTGTTAGGCAGGAGTGATCTCAAAAGAACCTAACAGCCCTTCTAAGGGCTACAAGACATTTTTTTGTCTCCTGGCTGGGCTGGCTGGCACTACTAGTGCACCTATCGCCATATATAACAATTTTTTTTATAGTTTTATCTCAGTGATACAAATCCATTTCATACAGCTGTGTGGAACCATTCTGTGTGTCACAGTTCAGCTGTCCAGTCACCACAAACCACAATCCGTATTTTCTGTCCAGGTGACCCATACTGTACGTCACGTAATCAAATACGGTCTTTTGCTTTCACTGATACAGCTACATTAGAAAAATCTGAGTGCGACATTTTTCTGGGTTGCAGTCAAAATAGCCACAGTCAGCAGGGGCTGAGTTTGCTCTCTGATATTTTCTGCACGTCACATTAAAAAAATAAAAAAATAAATAAATTTAAAAAAAAATAGTTTTTTTTGTTGTTTTATCTCAGTGATACAAATCAATTTCATACAGCTGTGTGGAACCATTCTGTATGTCACAGTTAAGCTGTCCATTCACCACAAACCACAATCCGTATTTTCTGTCCAGGTGACCTATACTGTACGTTACGTAATTAAAAAAGGTCTTTTGCTCTCACTGATACAGCTACATTACAAAAATCTGAGTGCGACATTTTTCTTGGTTGCAGTCAAAATAGCCACAGTCAGCAGGGGCTGAGTTTGCTCTCTGATATATTCTGCACGTCACGTTAAAAAAAAAAAAAAAAAAGTTTTTTTGTTGTTTTATCTCAGTGATACAAATCCATTTCATACAGCTGTGTGGAACCATTCTGTGTGTCACAGTTCAGCGGTCCAGTCACCACAAACCACAATCCGTATTTTCTGTCCAGGTGACCTATACTGTACGTCACATAATTAAAAAAGGTCTTTTGCTCTCACTGATACAGCTACATTACAAAAATCTGAGTGCAACATTTTTCTTGGTTGCAGTTAAAATAGCCACAGTCAGCAGGGGCTGAGTTTGCTCTCTGATATATTCTGCACGTCACGTTAAAGAAAACAAAACCAAAAAAATATATAGTTTTTTTGTTGTTTTATCTCAGTGATACAAATCCATTTCATACAGCTGTGTGGAACCATTCTGTGTGTCACAGTTCAGCTGTCCAGTCACCACAAACCACAATCCGTATTTTCTGTCCAGGTGACCCATTCTGTACGTCACGTAATTAAAAAAGGTCTTTTGCTCTCACTGATACAGCTACATTACAAAAATCTCTGTGCAACATTTGTCTGGGTTGCACTTAAGCAGACCAAGTCTGCCTAATCTAATAGTTTCAGTGTAATTGCTCCATACTGCACAGTACGTAATAACATACGTAATTTTGCTCTAACTTATCGACCTATATATAAACTTGTTCAGATTGAACAAGTTTGTGGGTTTCAGTACAGCAGGCCCATTTTTTTCTTTTTTTTTGGTATATATAATACACTTATATACAGAAAATGTTGAACCCCAGGGCTAAGGGTCGAGGACGAGGGCGTGGGCATGGGCATTCAATTACTGCAGGGGGCAGAGGCCGTGGTCCTGGGCAGGGTGAGACAGTACCTGCTGATGAGGGAGCAGGAGAACGCCGCAGAGCTACACTCCCTAGCTTCATGTCTCAACTTACAGGGACACGTGGTAGAGGACTGTTGAAACCACAACAGTGCGAACAGCTGATGTCGTGGATTGCAGACAATGCTTCAAGTCATTTGTCCACCAGTCAGTCTTCCACGCAGTCCACCCACGTTTCCCAAGAGAACACTCCTCTGGCTCCTCCACCTCAACCTCCTTCCCCCCAGTCTGCCCCCTCCCAGGAAAATTTGGAATGCGATCCGGCATACTCTGAGGAACTGTTTCCTGGACCCTTCCCAGAGTCACAAACCACTTCTCAGGTTGCTCCTGATCTCTTTCCTGATGCCCAAGTTTTCCAACTGTCGCAGTCTGTGGGTGATGATGATGACATTGTTGACTTAGTGGAAGAAGTGTGTAAAGAGGTGTCGGACGATGAGGAGACACGGTTGTCAGACAGTGGTGAAGTAGTTGTCAGGGCAGGAAATCCGAGGGGGGAGCAGACTGAGGAATTGGAGGATGACGAGGTGACTGACCCAAGCTGGGTTGATAAGCCGAGTGAAGACAGTGCTTCTGAGGCGGAGGCGAGTGCTGCACCAGAACAGGTTGGAAGAGGCAGTGGTGTGGCCAGAGGGAGAAGCAAGGCCAGAGCTGGTGCATCAGCAGCAACTGTTTCACGTAGTGAAGCTCCCGTGGCGAGGCCTAGATGTTCGCAAGTCTGGAGGTTCTTTAAAGAAATTGAGGATGACCGACGGACTGTGGTGTGCAACCTGTGCCACACCAGGATCAGTAGGGGTGCCACCACTACTAGTCTAACCACCACCAGCATGCGCAGGCATATGAGTGCTAAACACCCCACTCAATGGAACCAAGGCCGTTCACCTCCTGCGGGTCACACCACTGCTCCTTATCCTGTGTCACTCGCTGCCTCTGCTAGTCAACCCCCTGCCCAGGACCCCGGCACGAGCGCCTCCGGCCGGAAAACCACACCTTCGCCTCCACGATCCTCCATAGCGTCCACCAATGTGTCCCTGCACAGCATTCAGCTGTCTTTACAGCAGACACCCACATGCCCAAGCCCTCAACGTCCACATCTCCAAATTGCTGAGCCTTGAGATGCTGCCCTATAGGCTGGTAGAGACCGAGGCCTTTCGCAACCTCATGGCGATGGCTGCCCCTCGGTATTCGGTCCCCAGCCGCCACTATTTTTCCCGATGTGCCGTCCGAGCCCTACACCAGCACGTGTCACAGATCATCATCCGTGCCCTGACCAACGCTGTTTCTGAGATGGTCCACCTAACCACGCACACGTGGACAAGTGCTGCCAGGTAGGGACACTATATATCACTGACGGCACATTGGGTTAACTTGGTGGAGGCTGGGACCGAGTCTGAACCTGGGGCCGCTCATGTACTGCCCACACCGAGGATTGCGGGGCCTACCTCGGTCACGGTCTCTCAGACGTACTATGCCTTCTCCTCTGACCCCTCCTCCTCCACCTCCTCCTCCGAATTACCATCCGTGGGCACGGCACCTTCAGTCGGTAGCTCTAGGCACAGTAGCAGTGCCGTGGCTAAGCGCCAGCAGGCGGTGCTCAAACTGCTGAGCTTAGGTGACAAAAGGCACACCGCCCAAGAACTATTACAGGGCATCACAGCGCAGACCGATCTGTGGCTGGCACCGCTGAACCTCAAGCCAGGCATGGTTGTGTGTGACAACGGGCGTAACCTGGTGGCGGCTCTGCAACTCGGCAGACTGACACATGTGCCATGCCTGGCCCACGTGTTCAATCTCATAGTTCAGCGGTTCCTCAAGACCTACCCCAATCTGTCTGATTTGCTCACCAAGGTGCGCCGCATCTGTGCGCATTTCCGCAAGTCGACCACAGATGCTGCCACTCTCAGGGCAGCGCAGCGCCGCCTACAACTCCTCGCTCACCGACTGTTGTGCGACGTGCCCACGAGATGGAATTCCACATTAAACATGTTATCCAGAGTTTACCAGCAGTGCAGAGCGATTGTAGACTGCCAGATGTCAACTTCCACCAGAACTGGTAGTCAGGTCAGTCAGATTCCTCAAGTCTACAATGAGGAGTGGACGTGGATGTCTGATATCTGCCAGGTGTTGAGCAACTTTGAGGAGTCAACACAGATGGTGAATGGCGATGCCGCCATTATCAGCCTCACCATCCCGCTGCTTTGCCTGTTGAAAAACTCACTGCTCAGCATGAAGTCGGAAGCTTTGCGCTTGTCACAAGAGACGGTGGAGGAAGATACGTCGCTTGATAGCCAGAGAACCCTCCGGTCTGTTTCTCAGCGCGTATCAGAGGAGGGGGATGAGGATGAGGAGGAAGAGGAGGAGAATGTCGGCGAGACAGAAGAGGGTACCAATGCTCAGTCCTTCTTAACTCTTGAGCGTGTATGGGCTTAAGAGGAGGACTTGGAGGAGGAGGAAATGGAGAGTCAGGCCAGTGAGGAGAGGGAATTCTTGCGTGTTGGGACTCTGGCGCACATGGCAGACTTCATGTTAGGCTGCCTATCCCGTGACCCTCGCGTTAGAAGCATTTTTTCAAACACCGATTACTGGGTGTTCACTCTCCAGTACCCACGGTACAAGCAGAACCTTTCCACTCTCATCCCTGTAGAGGAAAGGAGTTTGAGAGTGAATCAATATCAACAGGCCCTGGTGCACAAGCTGAAACAATCCTTCCCATCTGACGCCGCTAGCGGCAGAGGGTGTGGTTCTGTGGGCCAAGTAGCGGGGGAGAGGAGGCGAGCAGGCAGCTTGTCCAGCACTGGCAGGGGAACGCTCTCCAAGGCCTTTGCCAGTTTTATGTCACCCCAGCAAGACACTGTCATCTGTCCCCAGTCTCGGCAGAGTAGGGATCAGCTTTACAGAAAGATGGTGAGGGAGTACCTAGCTGACCATACCAACATCCGGACCGATCACTCTGCTCCATACAACTATTGGGTTTCAAAGCTGGACACGTGGCCTGAACTGGCGCTGTACGCCTTGGAGGTGCTGGCCTGCCCTGCCACTAGCTTGTTGTCAGTGCAGCTGGTGGCGTCATCACCGATAGGCGTACACGTCTGTCAACTGACAGCGCTGACAGGCTGACGCTTATTAAAATTTAATATTATTTTATTTTAAAGCAGCTAAAGATTAACATTACTAATGTATCCGATTCTTCTTCTCTACTCCTCCTACTCCTCCTCCTCCTTGTCGTCTTTGCCTAACGCTGACCCAAAAAACGCAATTTTTTAGAGGTCCAACTGGCACTCTTTTACCACAATTTTTCCGGAGGGCCACCTACAGGCTCTCTCTCTAAACAATTTTTCCGGAGAGCCCCCTACAGGCCCTCTCTCCAAACAATTTTTCCGGAGGCCCACCTACAGGCCCTCTCTCTAAATAGTTTTCTCTAAATAATTTTTTTGGAGGGCCCCCTACAGGCCCTCTCTCCAAACAGTTTTTCCGGAGGTCCACCTACAGGCCCTCTCTCTAAACAATTTTTCCGGAGGGCCACCTACAGGCCCTCTCTCCAAACAATTTTTCCGCAGTGTCAACTACAGACAGTGTACAGCAATGTTTCAGGAGCGTCAAACAGACAGTCCAAAACAATTTTTCAGGAGGCGCAAGTACCGACATTTAAAAACAATTTTTTTGCTGAGGGTCCACTTTATGTACTCCGAAAAGAAAAAAATTTTCGGAGGCTCAACTAAAGCCATTTCACTGCATTCTCAGTCGGACAAAGTCATTGGTGGTGTAACTGCCATGCTGTGTCAGGCTAAATTTTTGGGTGCTTCACCAGCTACCTCATCTAACTTGGTCACTTGTTGGTGTCACCGCCATGCTGTGTCAGGCGGGATAGGAGAGCAGTGCCAGCATGGGCATGGGTGATGGACCTTCATTGCACCTAGTTGGGTGCTTGCCTCGCCTTTCTTGGTATGGGTGAGCACAATTGCCATGAGGGTAACCACCAGGCTGTTGCAGGAGAATTTGGGGTAATGGTGGGATTAGGCAGCCTCAGAGGCATCCATGCTGCCTCTGCTGTTTCCTGTCCATTTCCGTGGTGTTTCCATCATTTTCTGATGTTTCCAGGTTTTCACCCAGCCTTCCCTAGGCAGAGCCTTGGTCCCCTGCAAAAATGCTCGAGTCTCCCATTGACTTCAATGGGGTTCGTTACTCGAAACGAGCACCCGAGCATCGGGAAAAGTTCATCTCGAATAACGAGCACCCGAGCATTTTAGTGCTCGCTCATCTCTAGATGTAATACCTATTATAATTCATATGCAGTGCCATCTCCCTTAGAGAAACCAAAGTATTGTAGACTTAAAAAAAGAAAGACAGCAGGACCATTTAATGTGGACAGCACTACATTGTGAAAGAAAGGAAAAAATGACTGATGTCATTAGAAAAAGTGTTTATGATATATGTCACTGGTCACAATGGTTACTGTACCACCACCTAGGGATCAATAATATAGAACCGTTACGAGAGGGAGGAAAGAAAGAGGGTATGTATATACAAGATGGAACAATTCAGGTCCACTTTATTCAATGAAACACACATAAGATATACAGTCATGGCCAAAAGTTTTGAGAATGACACAAATATTATATTTTCACATGATCTGCTGCCCTCTGGTTTTTATATGTGTTTGTCAGATGTTTTTATCACATACAGAAATATAATTGCAATCATAATATGAGTAACAAAAGCTTATATTGACAGTTAGAATGAGTTAATGCAGCAAGTCAATATTTGCAGTGTTGACCTTTCTTCTTCAGGACCTCTGCAATTCTCCCTGGCATGCTCTCAATCAACTTCTGGACCAAATCCTGACTGATAGCAGTCCATTCTTGCACAATCAATGCTTGCATTTTGTCAGAATTTGTAGGTTTTTTTTTTGTCCACCCGTCTCTTGATGATTGAACACAAGTTCTTAATTGGGATTAAGATCTGGGGAGTTTCCAGGCCATGGACCCAAAATCTCTATGTTTTGTTCCCTGAGCCATTTAGTTATCACCTTTGCTTTATGGCAAGGTGCTCCATCATGCTGGAAAAGGCATTGTTGATCGCCAAACTGCTCTTGGACGGTTGGGAGAAGTTGCTCTCGGAGGACATTCTGGTACCATTCTTTATTCATGGCTGTGTTTTTAGGCAAGACTGTGAGAGAGCCGATTCCCTTGGCTGAGAAGCAACCCCACACATGAATGGTTTCAGGATGCTTTACAGTTGGCATGAGACAAGACTGGTGGTAGCGCTCACCTCGTCTTCTCCGAATAAGCTGTTTTCCAGATGTCCCAAACAATCGAAAAGGGGATTCATCAGAGAAAATGACTTTACCCCAGTCCTCAGCAGTGCACTCCCTGTACCTTTTGCAGAATATCAGTCTGTCCCTGATGTTTTTTTCTGGAGAGAAGTGGCTTCTTTGCTGCCCTCCTTGAGACCAGGCCTTGCTCCAAGAGTCTCCGCCTCACACCTGCCTGCTGCCATTCCTGAGCAAGCTCTGCACTGCTGGTAGCCCGATCCCGCAGCTGAAACACTTTTAAGAGATGGTCCTGGCGCTTGCTGGTCTTTCTTGGGTGCCCTGGAGCCTTTTTGGCAACAATGGAACCTCTCTCCTTGAAGTTCTTGATGATGCGATAGATTGTTGACTGAGGTGCAATCTTTCTAGCTGCGATACTCTTCCCTGTTAGGCCATTTTTGTGCAGTGCAATGATGACTACACGTGTTTCTTTAGAGATAACCATGGTTAACAGAGGAGAAACAATGATGCCAAGCACCAGCCTCCTTTTAAAGTGTCCAGTGGTGTCATTCTTACTTAATCATGACAGATTGATCTCCAGCCCTGTCCTCATCAACACCCACACCTGTGTTAATGGAGCAATCACTGAAACTATGTTAGCTGGTCCTTTTAAGGCAGGGCTGCAATGATGTTGAAATGTGTTTTGGGGGATAAAGTTCATTTTCTAGGCAAATATTGACTTTGCAAGTAATTGCTGTTAAGCTGATCACTCTTTATAACATTCTGGAGTATATGCAAATTGTCATTATAAAAACTGAAGCAGTAGACTTTGTAAAAATTAATATTTGTATCATTCTCAAAACTTTTGGCCATGACTGTAGATTCATTAAGGCCCTTAGGTTTCACTGTATTTAACGTGAATATCCAATGGGCCTCTTTTCTAAGCAGAAGTGTATCGATGTCACCTCCTCTGGGTGATGCCCTCACATGTTCCATACCTTGGAACATTATGCAATTAGTCTCATCCGGATGACAGTTTGCTACATGCTGTGCAATGGGGGTATCATCCTTATTCTTGATATTCAATAGATGTTCCTCTACACGCCTTCTCAACTCACGTTTGGTTTTTCCAACGTATTGCATTCTGCACACACATGTTGCCACATATACAACCCCTATGGTGCCACAATTTAAGAAGGGCCTGATGTTGTACCTGTGTCTGGTTACAGAGCTTATCACATGGTCACCCTTCAAGATCGCTCTGCATGCCACACACTTGCCACATTTCCCGATGACAACCAGGTCTTTGATATTGGGGTGTTGAACGCACTGTGGACTAGTCTGTCTCGCAAGTTCCCACCATGGCGATAAGTAATGTGTGGATAATTGCCAACCAGGTGGCCCACAACGGGGTCAGACTGCAAAATGCCCCAGTATTCTGACAGGAGGGATCGAACTTTCTTATGTGCATTATCAAAAGTGCCTATAACGCGTGTTATCATGTCGTCTGATGTCCTACTCTTAGGGTGTAACAAGCTTTCCCTCTCACATGTCACGGCATGTTGGTATGCCTCCTTCAGAGGTGCCATGGGGTAGCCTCTCTGTAAGAATGTGCTCTGGAGGTCTTTGGCAGATCGTTTAAAATCTGACCACTCAGAGCAGTTCCATCTCACTGTTAAATATTATCCTTTTGGGATCCCCTTTTTGAATGGATACAGATGTGTGCTTTCCCATCTTAGGAGAGCATTGGTGGCCGTTGGTTTCTGAAAAATCTTAGTCCTAATTTTACCCTGAGAATCAATGTCAATTCAAAGGTCCAGGAATGTGAGATGGGTATCACTTATTTCGTATGTGAAATATAGGCCCAGCGTGTTAATGTTCAATTTCGTCACAAAATTATCAAAATCAGTTTTTGGCCTCTTCCACAAGATGAAAATATCATCTATGAACCTAATCCATAGCAGAATGGATGAGGCCCATTCCTCCATCTCTTCCCCGAACACTATCTCCCTCTCCCACCAGCCCAGGTAAAGGTTGGCGAAGGTAGGAGCACAGGGGCTGCCCATCACCACCCCCCTGAGCTGGTGGTAGATCTGATTTTAATGTACATTTAGTCAGGCAGTTAACCACCCTTTCATTAGCTCACGCTGAGACAGCTTCTCCTCTGTGTCTTCACAGAGCCAGGGGCGTGGCCTCATGTTTTGGGGGGTGGCTTCATGGGGACTGGGGGAGTGGCTTCACATTTGGGGGCATGGCCAGTGAAGTCCGGCTTTCTGGGGTGAAGACAGTGGCCACCCTAGCTGCTGTGGAGGTCACAGTTAAAGGGGAGGACACTGTGGATGTTGCTGTTAAGGGGCAGGCTGCTGTGCACTGTAGAGGTCAATCTCGATATCTTTTAACGACACACACATAAACATTAAATGAAATAGATGAAATATACCATGGCGAAGCTGGGTCCTTCTGCTAGTTTATGTATATATTTCACCCTTAGTTTGGCTTCCAAAACTGCATCAAGAAATCTGAACATGCAGCAGCACCCTAAGGGTGTTTAAAATTACTATTTTTTTCATTCCAAAACGCTTCAAAACGCTAAGTTTTGAAGCACCTTTTAATTTGCACTACGTGAGAATGACATTTCATAGAAATGTCTTCATATCTTTCAGTTTAAACCAGAAAATAGTCTGCAGGTCAGAACATACGGAAATTCCACTTTTGGCAAATCTTCTAATAAACAGCAGTAAAACCTTACAAAGAAAAAAACAGCACCAGCCATTTTGCACCTTTCACTGTGTTAGTAGAGGACACATGCACTCTATTGATCTCTATGGATTTTCAGTTAACAGACAGTTATGGGTTAATCCTTCTGCTCTCAGCTGTCTGTTCATAAAGATCAAGAGTTCATACAGAACATTATTAAAGCTACTCTTAATGTATCCTGTAATAAGTTTGATTCCCCCCTGTATATTTGTGGCAGTTTTTCACTGGTGGTTTAGTTTTCTGTACTTTATAATCATTCTGCATCATTCTGCCCTTGCTCCACAAGACTTTCCTGACGAGCCTCAGATAGCCTTTAGTTTATACATCAAATCCAATCTGAGGAGGCAGAGCTACATGGGAGGAAAAGAAAGCAGTGCCTGAACCAATGATGAGACAGAGGGTGTGTCTCAGACTACTTCAGACTCTGTGTAGGCAATGTACATAGGCTGTGGTCACAGATCACCCTTGTGAGCTAAAAAGCATGCAAGCAGCAGAACCAAAGGAAATAACTAGCAGGCATAGTGCAGATCACCTATAATTTTAGACTTCCCACTGACACTTAGAGTTCACAAATGGGCATTCATTTTTACATCATGTTCACACAGATCAGATAGGCTGCGGTTTTTTTGTTCAGATTTGAATAAAAATCTGTGCAGAATTTGACATATGATACATGATGTCCTGTCTTGACCTGCCATAGTACTATAGCTCTGTGTAATCAGTTACTAACAACCATAGCTTTTTTTAAATGTTCATTTTGAAATATCCTACAAGTGAAGAGTTCAAATTGAGCCAATCAATGGTCATTCTGATTATCTGATTGGCTGCAAGTTCTATACAACTCAATCCACAGTAAGGCTACATGCACACGACAGTGAAAAAAAACGTCCGTTAAAAACGGACACACTGTCAGTTTTTCATGGCCATTTTGCATCAGTGTGTGCATCCATTTTCTGGCCGTGTGTCCATTTTTAATGTCCGTTTTGCATCAGTTTTACATGTCCGTTAAAAACGGACATGAAAAATTGATGAATTTGATTGGCAGTTATTTCTTGCCCCCAACTATAATCATGACCCCCACGATGCCCATAATGACCTCCATAGTGCCCCTAACTAAAATAATGTCCCCCACGGTGTAAATAATTTTTTATAGTGCCCCAGCTAAAATAATGTCCCCCATGTAGGCCCTCTGGTAAAATAATGTCACCCATAGTGTAGGAATTTTTTTTAATGTTCCCAACTTTAATAATGTCCTCCATGTAGGCCCCCCATCTTAAATAATTTCCCCCATGGTTTAAATAAATGCCCCCACAGCTGCTTTTTGATGATTTAAAAAAAAAACAACCTCACCTTATCCAATTGCTCGCGCTGCAGCAGTCTCTTCTCTCTTCATTGAACAGGACCTGCCGAAGGAACTGCGATGTGCGCGATGACGTCACTGCGTGCTCCCACGTGGTGACGTCACCGTGCATAACTAAGGTCCATCGGCAGGGTCTGCTCAATGAATAAACAAGAGACTTTGCAGCGCGTGCAAGTGGGTGGGGTGAGTGGCCATAGTGTACCCGTTTTTAACGGCCGTTAGACTCCTGTCAATCGGCCGTTAAAAATGGCCCCATTGATTTCAATGGATCAGTCGGCCCGTGGAAACGGCCCAGAAATAGGACATGTCCTATTTTTGGACGGACGCTTTTCACTGGCCGTTAAAAGAACGGCCATGTGAATAGCTCCATAGGCTTTCATTGGTACTAAAAATGGCCGTGTGACGGCCGCTACTTAGACGGCCGTCACACGGCCATTTTTCACTGTCGTGTGCATGAGCCCTAAGAAATAAAAATAAATAACAAAGAAGTAATAAAGTAATAAAGTAATAAAGAACAGAAACTGCTTTACTTGAACAAAGATGAAAATAAACTGATAAGAATAAAGCTATGCTGATCCCGATGCAAAATATGCTATATGGCTCCCAATTACGGTTTGCCACTTAACCCTTTAGAAACCAGAAACAGTTTGTTTTTGTTTTTTTCATTTTTCCGTTTTTATTTTTCTACCGTATATTCCTGGAGCCATAACTTTTTTAATTTTTTCATTCACATATCTATATATGGGCTTGTCTTTTGCAGGATAAGTTGTACTTTCTAATGCCACCATATAATATATCATACAATAAAATGGGAAGCAGGAAAAAAATTCCAAATGCAATTCCTCCACAGTTTTACGGGTTTTGTCCCTATGGTGTTCCCTATGAGGCAAAACTGACTTGCGCCCTTCATTCTCTGGGTCAGTACTATTGCAATAATACCACATATGTATAGGTTTTATATGTCTAAATACTGTAAAAATAAATAAAAACTTTGGAAAAAATTTTTACATCACCATATTCTGACCCCCATATCTTTTTTTATAGTTATGTCTACTGAGCTGTGCAGGACAATCTTTAGTTTGGAGTATGTGTGACTTTTTAATCACATTTTATTACACTTTTGGGTAAGAGAAGCAATGAAAAAATGGCAAATCGTCCATTTTAATACTTTTTCCGTTATGCCATTCGCTGTATTGGAAAAATATTTTTAGATTTTAATACTATGGGTGTTTATGGACATGGTAATGCCCATGATGTAATGCCCATGATGTTGATATTTTTTATTTATGTATTTATTTAAATTTTAATATTTTTGAATTTTATATCTATTTTTTCTATTTTCTTACTTTTGTAATGTTATTGCAGTCAGTGTAGGAGACTACAGCACTCACTAATTTTTTTTATATAATATACAAGCATAGCATGAGCTTTGGAATACTATATCACTATAGCATTTTGTGCTTTATCTGGTAGCGGTGTGCGGCTGCAATTTATGTATTTAATTTTTTTTTTATTAAATATAATTATGTTCCATACAGGAGCATGCTAATATGTGAATTGCAGCTCCAATACGCTGGCTCTCTTTAGAGAGACCCAACGTATTAAAGTCAATTGTTAGTATCCCATTGGCTGCACAGGGATGCCAATAATGACCCGGAAGCACGCACTTCCGGGTTTTTCAAGGTTTAGATGCCGTGATCACTAGTGTTGAGCGAGCATGCTTGGCCAAACTCGCTGTTCGGCCAAGCATGCCTACGCTCGGGTCCGCTTGGTGTTCGGTCGAACACCGAGTGTACTCTAGCGCAATGCTCGAGTCTCTTCCCCACACTGTAATGTTGATTTGTACGCTAATGCGTACAAATTTATATGCTAATGCATATGCATTTGTACGCTAATGCGTACACATTTTGTACACTAATGCGTACGCATTTGTATGCTAATGTGTACGCATTGTGCGCTAATGCGTACAAATTCAGTTAATTAGCATACTTTTACGAGTGAAAGGAGTAAAAGAGAAGAAGTTGCGATTCTTACCTTTTTCTATTAACCAGACACCCTCCCCTCTTCCGAGCGGGGGGTGCCTGGTTTAGTCCCATTGACTAACATTATGCTCGGGTGCTCGGCCGAGCATTCGAGCAACCTCTAGTGCTCGGCCAGAGCACCCGAGCATACAAGCACAGGGGTGCTCGCTCAACACTAGTGATCACATCTAAAGGCTTTATGACCATGATCAGCATTAAACAGCAGAGACCCGCCAGCCATAGCGCCCGTGCTCACCCATCGATCCAATGCCGTATATGTACGGTGCTGGTAGCGAAAGTGTTAAAGGGAATCTGTCACCAGTTTTCTGGTGTCCTAACTAAGGGAAACATTAACTAGTGATGGATCCCCTTATTGCTGGGTCTCTTTCTTTAATTGACTGAGCCATTTTGCTTAAATCTTGTATTGAACAGCTCCAGAGCATAATGATGAGTCCTATGAGTCCCGAATATTCATGAGTTCCACTTGCTGCTGATTCAGTTGGAAAAAAACTGTCAATCAGCAGCAAATGGGAGGAGAAAGTTGTGAGCTCATGAATGTGGGGACTCATTGGCATGCGCTGCAGCTGTTAGGATTTAAAAGTGAGGGCAGCAGAAAACAGGTGACAGATTCATTTTAACATGCTGGTGTCTTTTGGGCACCCTCCACCACCAGACGTTGAGTCTAGCTGCTACCTCTGCATCTCATATATTCATACGTATGACATATCTTCAAAAATAAATAAATAAAAACTGTCATTTATACTTTATACATCAAGGAACCTTAGACACAGCCCAAATAAGAACATACACAGATCTCATAGATTGCCATAGAAAATGTTGGCATGGATCCCTAGTCCCATCAAGTTTCTCAGTAAATATGCATCAAACACTT
Organism: Rhinella marina; assembly: GCA_900303285.1. NCBI lineage: Eukaryota > Metazoa > Chordata > Amphibia > Anura > Bufonidae > Rhinella > Rhinella marina. Next base: position 61,131 of record ONZH01031071.1, read on the forward strand.
CCAGGCAACACTGAATGCAAATGTTACTCACCGTACCAACTAAATGATTTGACTTCAGCGTGATAACCTATAACCCATAGGGATCAGACCTTCACTTCAGGGGGTCCACCAGGTTGCTACCTCTTGGAATATTCCAGTTATAGTTGGCAGTTGATCCACAGGGGTCAGAAATACCAGTGCAAAGCTCTAAGAAGTAGTCGGTAAACAGGTATAGGTCAGTTTGTGCAATTTGAGAGATCAAGACAGCAGCAAATGGTCAGTATTGTAGAAAGGCTAAGGGCAGGGCAGGCAGCAGAGCATCAGAGTCAAATTATAGGCAGAAGTTTGGTAAATAGGCAGACAAGCTGGGCTGCCCACTTATTCCTTACCTAAGGTCAGGTAAGGAATGAGTGGGAAACCCAGCATTTATAGCAGGTTTTGATTGACAATTAGAAGCAGCCATGCAACTGCACACAGAGAAAGGAGAGGAGGGTAATACCGGTGATGGCAAAAATTGGAGTAGTAGTGCAATGAATAATATTGCTAATAAAAGTAGTGGGACAACAAAGGACATGGGCTGCCAATGTAACAGCAAAGTATGACTCCCGCCATTTTTTGAAGACATTTTCAATAAAAAAAATTCAATAAAAAAGTTTCACCCCCACCTCACCCACTTCATCCGACTTCTGTGTCAGAAAATGTGGTTTTATAAATGTGATGCTTATTATGAATACCATATTTCTCAATGTAAATCAGACAACTGGCATAAATACATTGATAAGTCTCCTGCTTCCCTTCACACTGTATTTTCTATAACTGTGTCTGCAGCCATCACAAGGGTTATCTCAGTAAATAGGAATGCATACAGTTACCATTAATCCATTAAAGCAGGTAAAAGGCCTGAAGTTGATTCCAGGTGTGTGATTTGCATTTGGAAGCTGTTGCTGTGAACCCACAACATACAGTCAAAGGAGCTTTCAATGGAAGTGAAACAGACCATCATAAGGTTGAAAAAAAATAAATACATCCGAGAGATAGCCGAAATGTTAGGAGTGGTAAAATCAACAGTTTGGTACATTCTGGTAAAAGAGCACACTGGTGAGCTCAGGAACTCAAAAAGGCCTGGAAGTCAACGGAAGAAAACACTGGTGAGTATGGTGAGTAATCACAGAATCCTTTCCATGGTGAAAAAAAAAACCTCTTCACAACATCCACCTGAGTGAAGAACACTCTCCTGGAAGTAGGTGTATCAGTATCTAAGTCTACCATAAAGAGAAGACTTCATGAGAGCAAGTATAGAAGGTTCACCACAAGGTGCAAACCATTAATCAGCCTAAAAAATAGAAAGGCCAGATTAAACTTTGCAAAAAATCATCTAAAGAAACCTAGTTCTAAAACAGCATTCTTTTGTCAGATGAAACTAAGATCAACCTGTACCAGAATGATGGGAAGAACAAAGTATAGAGAAGGCTTGGAACGGCTCATTGTCCAAAAAACAATATATCCTCTGTAAAACATGGAGGCAGAGTGATGGTATGGACATGCATGGTGACATTGGGATGTCACCATGTATGTTCAGTGATTTAAACATTAGATATATTTATATTTAAACCAAAACAATACTGCCATTTCATGTTTTCTATAAAGCTCATTTCCCAGCTAACCTGTGTATGTTTATGGATATAAACCCTTTCTTTCATTCTAACATTTTGTGCTATGACTATGACTAAGGGTGCTGTGAACACTTAAGCGAAACACGTAAGCAAACTTGTTTTTAACATTTTTCTACTGTCTGGATATCTAATAAAGACATTTATATTCTAAGAGAGCTGGACTTTCAACCCAATTTTCTATTTGGAAAAGGAAAATCAGTTCTCTGTTCGCGCACCTGTTCTATTTGGAGGTAAGCTGATTCTTTTGCTTTTTCTCTCGATTGTTAATTTGTCCAATTACTTTTGAACCCCTGAAATAAGGAGGCCTTGTAGAAAAATGGTTGCAATTCCTAAATGTTTCACTGGATATTTTTGTTCAATCCCATGAACTAAACTTGAAAGTCTACACTTCAATTGCATCTCAGTTGTTTCATTTCAAATCCAATGTGGTCGCATGCAGAGCCCAAATCATGCGTCACTGTCCAAATATTTCTAGACCTATATTTTATAAATTATGTCCCCTTGTTGGGAAAATCCTTGTGCTGTCCACACAGAAGACCTGTCCATAAGATGGATGCTGATGGAGGGTCATGTGACCAGGCAAAAAGAACTCCAGACACATCAGTGAGCCTTCACCACTCAAATGCACCACATCAGTCACCTGCACGTGCAATGTTGAAGGTTTAGTACAGGTGCAGTGTTTAAATAGAGGAGACTGAGTAATTTGCCTGGTTACCTGACTCTCCATCAGCAGTCATTTTATGCACAGAACCTCTGTGTGGACAGAATAAAAGACTTGACCAACATACAGATGTAGCAACGCTTGCCCTCATACTGGAATCGCATCAGCGCAGAACGATAGCGCATCTCATTAGCAGGGAATTGCGAGTTCAGAAAGATAGGGTGTAATTTTATTTTTGACCACCAGATGGCGCCTGGAACTGCGCTTTCATACTGTATTACTGAAGCCGGCTTTAATTGAATCCTGTCTCCTCTGCAAGCTGCCGGCTCCTCCTCCACCCGTGCCAGAAGATGCCCAAATACTCTTGCCTCCACCAGACAGCAGTAACAAGCTCCAGGTACAGTATATCCACTGTATGGCCGTTTAACCCCTTCCATACCGCGGTCCATAAGGACCACGGCATGGAAGGGTTAACAGGGAGGGCGCTCCCTCCCTCTCCCATCGGGCGCTGCAGCAGCGCTCCGATGGTGGGGCCAGTGAGAGGGAGAGAGCTCCCTCCCTCCCATCAGGACGCTGCTCTGCTGTGACAGCATCCCGATGGTTACCATGGCAACCGGACGCTTTCGTCCGGCTTGCCATGGTAGAGGTAAGACTGTTCAAGCTCCTGCTAAAGGCAGGAGCTTGATCAGTCTTACAATCAGAAAATACACTGCAGTACACTATACAGTGTACTGCAGTGTATTATATAGACATCAGATCCACTGGATCTTCAAGAACCAAGTGGGTCTGAGTCAAAAAAGTGTAAAAAAAAGTGTTAAAAAAATATAAAAAAGTAAAAAAAAAGTTTAAAAAAATCCCTTTTTTTCTCCCATTTTAATTGATTAAAAATAAAGAAAACACAATACATAAACATGTTAGGTATTGCCACGTCCGTAACAACCCGCTCTATGAAAATATCACATGAGATGGCCCCCCAGGCGAATGCTGAAATTTTTTTAAAAAAAAACTATGACAAAATAGCCATTTTTTTCCCTCTTCCCTCACAAAAAGTGTAATAGCAGGCTATCAAAAAGGCGTATTTACCCCAAAATGGTATCAATCAAACCGCCATCTTGTCCCGCAAAAACTCTACCCTACCTGAGACAATCGCCTGAAAACTGAAAAAAATATGGCTCTCTGAAAATGGCAACACAAAAAAAAGATTTTATTCTGTTCAAAAATGCATCTAATGTGTAAAACTTTCCAACAATACAAAAGTTGGACATATTGTGTATCGTCGCGTCCGTAACAACCTGCTCTATAAAAATATTAGATGAGATGGCCCCCCAGGCGAATGCTGTAAAAAAAATGTAAAAAAAAATATGCCAAAATAGCCATTTTTTTCCCTCTTCCCTCACAAATAGTGTAATAGCAGGCGATCAAAAAGGCGTATTTACCCCAAAATGGTATCAATCAAACCGCCATCTTGTCCCGCAAAAACGGTACCCTACCTGAGACAATCGCCTGAAAACTGAAAAAAATATGGCTCTCTGAAAATGGCAACACAAAAAAAAGATTTTATTCTGTTCAAAAATGCATCTAATGTGTAAAACTTTCCAACAATACAAAAGTTGGACATATTGGGTATTGTCGCGTCCGTAACAACCTGCGCTATAAAAATATTAGATGAGATGGCGCCCCAGGCGAATTCTGTAAAAAAAATTAAAAAAAAATATGCCAAAATAGCCATTTTTTTCCCTCTTCCCTCACAAATAGTGTAATAGCAGGCGATCAAAAAGGCGTATTTACCCCAAAATGGTATCAATCAAACCGCCATCTTGTCCCGCAAAAACGGTACCCTACCTGAGACAATCGCCTGAAAACTGAAAAAAATATGGCTCTCTGAAAATGGCAACACAAAAAAATTGTTTTATTTTGTTCAAAAATGCATCTAATGTGTAAAACTTTCCAACAATAAAAAAGTTGGACATATTGGGTATCGTCGCGTCCGTAACAACCTGCTCTATAAAAATATCACATGACTTGCCCCCTCAGGTGAATGCTGTAAAAAAAATGCTAAAAAAACTATGCCAAATTTTTTTCATCTTGTCTCAAAAAAAGAGTAGTACCAAGCGATACCATGATAACCGTAATACCGCGGTATTTACGGAGACGGTTATCATACCGTGAAAATTTCATACCGTTGCAACCCTAAGCTAGTTAACAGTGTCTGTGTGAGCACTGATCACTGCAGCCCAACCGTCCGGGATCCAGCAGTGGCAGTCCCCCACTGCTGGATCCCGGACGGTTGGGCTGCAGTGATCAGTGCTCACACAGACACTGTTAACTGTCAGTGCTTATTGCAGCAGCATTTTTCTCCTCTATCTGCCCAGTGTTCACTAAGCAGGAAAGTACTGTACACTGATGATAGAGGAGAAGAGCACTGCAGTGACCAGCATGGGTAGCAACATAGATGGGTAGGGAACTTGGCAAATGCATTCATTTTACATTGTACAGTGGCAGAGAAGAGGCAGCTGACAAGCAGCCTGGGGATCTTACAATCTTCAGCAGGGAACACTGATTCTCCTTAATACAGTCAATCAGTTAGATGGTTGCCCTAAGGAACACCATACTAGCAGTTTTCTAACAAAAGTGTACATTTTCCCCCAAAATGTATAGAATAAAACACATACTGTAACTGCTTTTATTTTATTTTATTTATTTTTTTTGGTGGGGAAGACTATTGTTCTTTTATTGTTTCCCTTTGTTTGATAAATGGCCTAATTAGCATAACAATAATGTTTAATTTGCTGCTTCCTATACAAAGAGAAAAGAAGTGCACCTCGGCAGGAAGGGGTTAATGAGTTTGGATTTGAGGGGAGGGGGGAGGCAGGTATTCTGTGTTTTAGATAACTACTGTATCTGCTGGTCAGATAGATAGGGTAAGTCCATGTCTCCAGAAAAGGTCTACACTCTGTACCGAGTTTCTTCTGGAGCTGTAGTAACTTCAATACCTGAGATGTACAGTATTTCCCCATGATTAGTGTCTTTCTGCAATAATTATTCAAGAAAATTAAAAAGAAAAGAAAAAAAATAGGAGCTTAGGGATTACATTTAAATTTATTTATTTTTTGCACTTCGGCTCCATCCATATGTCCGTGTTTTGCGGATCCGCAAAACACAGACACCGGCAATGTGAATTGCTGTGTTTATTAGCCCTGTACAGTGACATCGCTGTGTTTATTATCCCTGGACTGTGACATCACAGTGTTTATTATCCTGTACGGTGACATCACTGTGTTTATTATCCCTGTGACTGTGACATCACTGTGTTTATTATCC